>JAVHLU010000971.1:0-41243 GCA_036785755.1 Colletotrichum ledebouriae
TAATTCCAGGAAAAATACCTCCTTATGCTTAAATTTATTAGCTTTCATCACCATATTACTCAGCCTATTAATATCTATTATTCAGGCTGTTTTACCGCCCCTTTTGCTACCTATATACCTATTCTTATAGTCTTTTTGCGAAGGGGCTGCGGTGTAATTCCGAACTTAATAAGATAAAGGTAATTAGCTTAATAGCATTACCCGGGGGGTATTATTTATTAGCTAATATAGGGATAATAGTATCCTTGATATAGAAGACTTCTACGCTAAAGCTATCGGATAATATATTAAACTCAATATAAAGTCATTATTTAAGTGAGAAAAATATAAGCGTTATATTAGTAGTTAACGCGTCGTTAAGTATCTAGAAGATATTAGATTCCTTTACTATAGGTATTAGGATATTAATAGTAGCTACCTATAACTTCCGGGCGGGTTTAGACGTCTTACTAGTTTTTATAGCGCTATTATTATTAAGTTGTTTATATATTTATAATAGTATTGTTTTTTAATTTTTAAGGGGCTTAGTAATCTAGGCGTATTATAAGACGTAATATTATAAGCTACATACTAATCTAAGGAAATTTTCAAGGGATTATAATATTATTAGGAACTTAATAGCTTTAATAGCTTCTAACTTTAATATAGGAGTGCTAAGACTAAATGAGTTAACTATTTTACTTAGAACTACTACTATAGGGAAGCTAACGTAGGACTTATTAGGTCTTAATTAGATATTAGCTTCTAATAGGGCTTAAAGCATATTATATAGGTTACTAAGGTAGTTATCTAGGCTTTTAGAGGCGATAATAATATCATTATAATATAAGTTAGCGTTAGACTTAGAGAGAATAGAGTCTATCTATTATTAGATATAGGCGTTACTATTCTTATATCCTATTATAAGGTATTTAAAAGTAAATTATCCCTTATATATAATAATCGTAAAGGCCTATTATAAACTAGGATAGACTCGCTATTAGTAATAGAACGCTATTATATTAAATATAGAGATATACGTTACGTTAGTATATTTAGCGATAATATCGTCCTAGGTCTTTATTAGGTAGGTATCTATAAGAGCTATATCGTTTAGTAGTTATATATTAATAACTATATAATCTTTTTAATATCTATTACTACCTAGTCATTATACTATCTTATTAAATACTATAGTCTCTTTGGATACGGGTTATTCTTACTAGATAACGAATACTAGGAATATAAATAGTACCTATGTTATCGTGCAATATAGCTTTAGGCTTAATTTATTAATAGTATGCTCAACGATACCTCGTTTAGGTCCTCCTAATAGGTAGATCTTATATTTATTAGGGATTTGCTTATCCTAGTCGGGTTTAAAATAGATATGTAGTTATTAGTCTTTAGGTATATTAGCAAAGCCCGTATTAGTAAAGATATAGGTAAATTTATTAATTAGTATAGCTAGATGCTTAGCGTCGGGTTAGTAGTTATAAATTTTAACGCCTATTAGGTAGCTATAGATTAATTATTATTATATAAGTATAGTATTAATTATATACTTCTCTAGTTAGTATAGTTCCTTAAGGGTGAATTCGGATGCTATTATAGCTTTAGACTTATTAACTATTTAAACCTATGCGGTTAGATTAATAGATATAATATATGGCCTCTGGCCACTGCATAGTGATTTTACCTGCTCAAGTGCAATAGACCTTCTAACTCCGCGCCTCCTGATAATATATAGCCTTCGGTTACGTGATCTTGCTAACTACCTTTCCTAACTATAGCCGCACTTATACGTGCCCTACTAGATAGCCTCACGATCTTTAACTTTATATTAATAATAACGTGGTTTTTTATTATTTAATAGACTATAAAACTATTGACTTTTCCTCTCGCGCACTACCCGCGCTGCTAATACTACCTCTATTACTGCTTCGTCCGCTAGAAGTTATTACTATCTTTATAGCTATGCTGTTATTAGTAACGCTCTCTCTATTAGTTAGCGTAAGCTATACTTACTGACGTTCGCCTAGGCCGCCTAGGCTACCTCTGCCTTAGTAATGCGGAGGACCTGCTTAAAGAAGGGCTACTCTATAGGGTGCGTAACGACCTGCTAAACTTCTGCTACTAAGTCCGCTTACTTAGCTATAATATAATAGCGAGTATCCCCTCTAGGGGTATTAATAAGAGCCCTCTTAAGGGCTATGCTAATAATACGCTCTCTATATATAATAGAGTAGTTAAAAAAGGAGCGGGTTTTATTAATTATATCGATACTAAACTCTCTAGCGAGCTCTCGCGCGTTATTAGCGTTAAAGGGCGTACCTCGCGCGGGCTTAGCGTTTTTATATGCGGGGTCTAGTGCTAATATAGTTAAGGATTTATCGTGGGTTATAGGGATAAGGAAGAGGGAGAGGTATAAGGCCCTGCTTGTAGTAGTAGAGCTTCTTATGCTTCTAGCTATAAGAACCTCTTAGGAAAGACCTCTTTAGTTAAGGAGTTACCTCTTGTATAGTAGCGTTTACCTTGCTAGAAGGTCGACCTTTTAGGTTAAGGAGTTATCTTATATAGTGGCTTTTACCTTTAGCACCTTGCTCGAAGGTCGACCTTTTAGGTTAAGGAGTTATCTCGTATAGTAGCTTTCGTAGCGCCTTATTAGAAGGTTTAGTAAGGGCGTTTCTAGGCTACGAGAGCCTTAGTAGCCCGTTCAGCTCCGATATAATTAGCCCCGGTATAGCGCGCGTCCGACTCTATGTAGTAATATTTAGAGGGTTTGCTTATGAGTAGTAGGAACGTATAGGGTTCCTATATTATTTTCCTTAACTAGTAGAGGGTATAGGTTAAAATACCTATATAGTGTTTCCCGAATTATGCCTGCGAACTAGGTGAATTTGTTATAGTCTTTTTGCGAAGGGGCTGCGGCGTAATTCCGAGCTTAATAGATATAATATATCTAACGAATTAGTTATGCTATAGGGTTTAGTCTAACGTAGTATCGTTTTAAATAAGGATCTTAGATAAGGATATATCTATTATTATCGCATAGGATATTAAGCTCGGAATTACGCCGCAGCCCCTTCGCAAAAAGACTATAACAAATTCACCTAGTTCGCAGGCATAATTCGGGAAATACTATATAGGCATTTTAACCTATACCCTCTACTAGTTAAGGAAAATAATATAAGAACCCTATATATTCTTACTACTTATAAGCAAACCCTCTAAATATTATAAAGTCGGACGCGCGCCGCACCAGGGCTAATTATATTAGAGCTAAACGGGCTACTAAGGCTCTCGTAGCAAAGCTACTATATAAGATAACTCCTTAACCTAAAAGGTCGACCTTCTAGTAAGGTACTAAAGGTAAACGCTACTATATAAGAGGTAACTCCTTAACTAGAGAGGTCTTTCCTAAGAGGTTCTTATAGCTAGAAGTATAAGAAGCTCTATTATAAGTAGGGCTTTATACCTCTCCCTTATCCTTATTCTTATCCCTTAACTATATTAGTACTAGACCTTATATATAAATATACTAAGCTTAAGCGAGGTACGCCCTTTAGTATAAATAATATAGAGGGGATTACTAGAGAGTTTAGCCTTAATATAATTAATAAAACCTGCTCCTTTATTAACTACTCTATTATATATAGAGAGTATATTATTAGTATAGCCCTTAAGAGGGCTTATCTTAATACCCCTATAGGGGACTTTATAAGGCGTAATAATATTAGAGCTAAGTAAGTAAACTTAGTAATAGAAGTTTAGTAGGTTATTATATACCCTATAGAGTAGCCCTTCTTTAAGCAGGTCCTCCGTATTACTAAGGCAGAGGCAGCCTAAGTAGCCTAGGCCTATTAGGGCTTAAACGTTAGTAAGTATAGCTTATACTAACTAATAGAGAGAGCGTTGCTAATAATAGCATAGCTAGTGGACGAAGTAGTAATAGAGGCGGTATTTAATAGTAGCGCGGGTAGTACGCGAGAGGAAAAGTCGATAGTTTCGTAGTCTATTGAATAATTAAAAACCACGTTATTATCGATATGAAGTTAAAGATCGTGAGGCTATAGGCATATATAAGTGCGGCTATAGTTAGGAGAGGATCACATGACCGAAGGCTATATATTATTAGGAGGCGCGGAGTTAGAAGGTCTATTATACTTAAGCAGGTAAAATCACTATGCAGTAGCCAGAGGCCTCGCATAGGATATAATAAGTAAGTTAGTGGGTTTGAATAGTAGGTTCTATTATATATTATAGTTTAAGATTATATATTATATTAGTACTATCATTAAGGAGTTAGTAGGAAAAATTATTATATCCTTAGTTATAACTCTAGCTTTATAATAGGATTCGTTACGCTATACTACTATAGGGATTTTAATGCTATAAGATCTAATAGTTATAAATCCCTTGCTATTAAGGATATTAAATTATTTAGGCCCTAGATAATTTATACTAATAAGTAGGTTAGCGGATAGGTTATCTATAATAGATACTTCTCGTTAGATAGTAGTAATAGTAGGTTTACCTATAGAGAGTTATATACCTTAGAAGTATAAATCGAGAACGACGTATTGATTTATATAGTAGGTATCTTAACTAATACCCTTAACTATAAGTAGAATAGATCGGATGCGGATATTAGCTATAGGCTAATATTAGTTAAGTATATCTCTATCTAGTAATAAGGAGGAGTATCTAGTATTACTATAGACGTCGAGTTATATAGTTAAGTTATAATCTAGGTTAGGCGTAATCTAGTACTATAAGTATAACTATAAGCGAAATCTAAATCTAGCTCTAATTTAGGTAGAGGTATTAACTAATAACTTAAGTTAGATAGGTAGTCTAGTCCTATTTATTACGTAGTTAGATATAAGCGGATTAGTTACTTACGAGTTTCTAAACTAAGCTATAATAGTAGCTAATAAGAGTTATACGCTATTTAAATAGTCCTATTAAATATAATTATATAGTTAGTTATTACTCAAGAATAGTTATTTATAAAAACGATATTTCTTACCTATTATAAGGTATAGCTAGTTAGGTAGTATTATAATAACGAAATAGGTATCCTCGTATCTATTATTATAGTCTATAAAGTTAAAGTTAGTACTAGGTTTAATCTATTTAGGGGTTAACTTAGTTCGGATATAGTCGTTATAGGTTATAAGTGCCTCTTTAGTATTACTAGTTACGGATAGGGATTAGTAACTATTAGGTTGCTAGCTATTATAAGAAGAGTTAGATAATAGAGTTATCTCTCTATAGTATACTAACTGCTATTACTATGCCTAGTTAGCTTTAATAGGAGTATTTAAGGTCTAGCTATTATTATTATTGCTCTAGCTAAGTTATTTATTTTTAGGGACGAGCTTCTAGTCCTAGCTACCTTAGTTATTATACTAGTTCTAGCTAAACTAGTATAATATAGGGAATCTAGTATTCTAATTAGGTTAATTCCACGTTAGTTAGAAGCTTAATATTAGCTATAATAGTTAAGTAGGATCTTATTAGTTAGAATTATAGTTAGGATTATAGGTAGGGTTATAGTTATTTAGTTAGTTCTAGTAGGGTTTATTTTAACTAAATCTACTAGTAGGTAAGTTCTATAGTTAGTTAGTATATAGGTTTCTTCTAATAATAACGGGATAACTATTATAGTTATATAAAAGACGAGTATTACTAGTCTTACTTAGTTAGTAGTTAGTATTATAGGGTTATTAAAACTATAGCTTATATTCTACTACTAATGTCTTTATTATCAATTTATAGCGTTTAACTGACTATAGAAAACTATTAAGTATAGTTATATTATTAGGAAGTAGAACGAGGTATTTAATAGCGCTATTAAATAATTTATATATAGCTCGTAGTTATAACGGGATATCTAATATTCTATAGGCTTTTATATCTCTAATTATAGACTAAGCGTAGGCTAGGATATCCTTATTACTAATATCTATAAGACTATATAATAATAACTTCTAATAGGATATTATATCTCCGTAGTGCGGTTTAAAGCGTTCTAGTAGCTTAGTAGTAATAACTTTAATAGTTATAGTTTATAGTAGTTCTTAATTAATATTAGTTAGGACTTATAAATACTATACTAATATAGAACCTTAGAGGTATTAGGTCTAAACCTTATATACTTAGGCGTTAGATTTTATAGCTATAAGATTAAGTAGTTAATTAGTAAAGGTATAGATATTAGTATAAGTAGTTAACTTATTATTAGAGACTATTCCTAAATAGTAGGGATCCTTTGCTTCGGGGTTAAAGATACCTATATCTATAGACTATAGGGAAGCGTTACTATTATTATTATTATATACTAGGGCGGGTTAAGCTTCGTTTTGCTATCTAAAGGCTTCTATTATTATAGTAGTAAAGTCTTAGTTTATAGCTTATTATTAGTTATTTATTACTACTATAATTATAGCTATTACTATGTTAGCTAAAAGTAGGTTCTAAGATATTATAGGCGATATATATAGGGATTAGTCTCTACTACGTTAGTTAGGCTCTTAATATAGTATTTCTATATCGTGTGATAATATAGTTATAGAGGAGTAATTAAATAGGGATAACTAGGAGTAATAATAGGCTTTATTACTAAACTTAATAGGGCTATTATATAGGTTACTATCGAGGCTAACGAGGTTATATAGTTAGCGAGCTTATAGGGAGCTATAAAGGTCTAGTTAGTTAAGGTTATTAGTTAATCTAGATACCTCTTTAGGTATAGCTAATAGTTATATAAGTTAAGGTTTAACTAGGGTAAAAGGGATTAGTTCTAGTTATTTCTAGTATATTACTACCTAATAATACTAGTTTCTAAGGAAGGCTTTAAATATCCTCGTTATATTCTATTTAATTAGGTAGGGTATTATAAATCGGGTTATATTTAATAGTAGGTTAGCTATATTAATAATTATAATTACTACCTTAATATCGTTATCTATTACTAATAAAGATCTTAACTCTCTAGCGAAGCAGAGGAGATATTAGTAGTTATTATAGAGATTAATTAATAATATCGAGTTTCTAAAATTTCTAGTTCTAATAAGTTATATAGCGTACTTTAATAATAAGGGTAGGGAATCCGAATCCCAATAGAGTTTAATAGGTAGATAGTTAGGGTATATAGTAGGAGGGATAAGGTTAGAAGAGGTAACGTTAGGAGAGGAGTAGGGTAATATAGCAGTAGTTAATATAATATAACCTTAATCGCTTAATCTTAACTAATATAGTTAGATTCGGTAGTTAATAATAGCCTTATCTAGTTCTTTATTTAATATAAATAAAAAATTAGTGCTAATAAGGCCGCTAGATCGACTTTAGTCGTGCTACTAACTATAAGGGTATCCCTTAGGTATGTATGTAATGCTTACATTGCTAATTATGGATGCTGAGGAGCGGATGTATCTATATATCGGTGCTTATGTAATGAGGTAGCCTATATATGGTCATATGTGGGCTAGTGTGATAGCGCTGCTGCTGGTGCTAGCACGGGGCACACCCATGGGCGGCGGGCTTACCTAGCACTAAATCGCAGTAGCCCGGGCGTCATTTCGTTCTTTCGATTTTCGGCGTCTCGGCTTCTGCAGGGTCCAGAAAAACACAATGCCGTTAGACCAATCACCGCTTTGCTAAAGCCAATTTCTGGGGAACTGGCTACTATCTCGTTGGACAGAAGCGATTCCCCATCTGTCTACCCCTGTCTGACGGAACCAGACCTCAGATCACTTTTGAAAGTGTGCACGTTTTTTTCAGCCTAGTGTCTGCGTTCGTCTTTTTTCTGCCACGTTTCCATTGCCGTTGTTCATGATTTACGCCCAGCAAGTATCCTATTATAATTCCCAAAATGAACAGATCCACCATCCACGGCTCATGCTCCTTGGATCGGCGTTGTTTAAATCCAATTAGAACTTGAAAGACGCCGGCTACGGTGTTCTCGACTTGGTTTGCTGAATTCGGCTAGATTCTCCTGACTAACCTCGGGGTCCTCAATGTAATATTGAAGAAGGGGTCAAGAGGGGCGTATCGTCACGTACGATCCAGGGCCAAACAACTTCTGAAATCCCTGCTTTGCTTATTCATCTATGGGCATCCGTATGCTGGCTCTAACGCCAATGCTAATGCAATCCTCAGACCACCACCAAAAATGTAGCTCTTCGCAACTAGACGTTGGGGTATCTTCATAACAACGCCCTTATTCCGTTCCCAGGATCCAAATGTGAAGAAAACCCCATTCAAAATTGGAAGCAAGAAAGAAAATCTTTGGTTCACATCTTCCTTCAGGCTAACCCTGAGGCGAAGGCGACATTTCAAAGGGGTCTCGCGGTCGTCGATGTTGTTCTCCGGCTCTGTGTTCCTCCACGGCCTTGCTAGCCCATGTCGGAAGTCTCGGCCTACGATGCTGTCTTCGATCCGCGGCGTACATCGTCGCCTGTAAGTCATTCGTCGATTGCGTTGTTGACGTCTTCTGGTGATACGCCGCTTCTGCATTCGCATTCGATCGATCGAGCACGTTTCCGAGGTGCTGTTGGTCATGTCATTAGCCACGACTTGATTAGCAGTGAGGTAGAGCAACTACAAATCGACAAAATATCAGGATGTAGAGGTTTGTCGGGATCATACGTGGTGCTCTTCGGGACCCTGGTTGCTCAGTCCCAAAGTCTCGCGAAATTCCTCTTCGCTAAAGTGCGACAACTCCTCCTCCATGCTGTCTAGAGCGCTGAAAGTTGGGGCAAGTGCCAGCTGCTCCGGTGCCAAGAACCCTGTTAGAACTGCAATAGCAAATCTAGGACTTGCCATCACGCCACAGAGCTTCTTCATGTGAGCTGCGTCCGGCAGAGGGCCGTCCTTCTTCTTCATCCTGACCTTCCAAGTATCCTGCGCAATTCGTTTGGCAATCTCGTTGTGGTCTCCTGTGATCTTCTTCAGTAGCTCCGGGTCGGTTACTTTCTGGAGTGCCTCGAAGATCTTATGCTCGAATTGCAATACCCAATCAAGATCGGATGAAGTCCGCTTAGGTGTCTTTCTCGTCCCCTTGGGCTCGTCCTGGGATGCTGTGAGAGGAACCTGTGATGCTGTCGGTGGGGTGGTCTCCATCTGTGTTCTAAAGAACGTGTTCGCACCAGCCATGGGCATTGGTGGTGCGCCTCGGTGCTGTATGCATTGTTAGTTTAGGTCCGCAAAGTAGAGAGGGGACATGCCTCTGATGGAACTTCTTGGCGGTGCGTATCTGAGTCGGGACTTGCTCTTGTTGGACCACCGGTCGCGTTCGCGGCCCGAACAATTTGCGAGCTGGGTCGCAGTTCTTGACCAGTTACCTCTGAGACCTTTGCGTCAACATGAACTTTCCCTGGTCCACCTGACGGTGGCGCCGTCTGAGATGAAACGCTGACGACTTGTTGCTTAAGGTCCAGAGTCTGCGGCGAGGCTTGACTTATTGGCAAGTTAGGAGGAGGCACTGCCGTCCGGGTTGTCGAGGGTGCAGAAACAGGACCTGCATTGGAGTTTACCAAGTGAGCTGGACCGGCAGCCATACTCGGCATCAACCAGGCGATTCTCTCCTGTTCCAACCTCTGATACTCTGCAGGGTTGGTAATCCGCAGAGAATTCATGAGAACTTGGTTTTCCACGTCCTTCTTGTCCTCGGCTGTGAGAACCTCATCCGGGTCTTGCTCCTCAAAAGTGTCGGTGGTCTCGATGCTACGAATACCCTGTGAGAGCTCGGAATCTTGCAACAATTGATCCAGGACGGCGTCTTTTCCCAACTGTGGCCTCAAATCTTGTTGAGCAGGCTCCTCGCGATCCTTCAGAAACTCGTTGTCTTTCTTCGACCACCGCTTCGGGTTCTCTTTGTCGACGACTCGAGACGCAAGCTGCGTTTTGAATACAGCTCTATTATGCATTGCTGCCTCAAATGTGCCGCCGCTCAGGAACTTGTAGACGTAGACAGGTTTCAGCTGGCCAATACGATACGCTCGTCCAACTGCCTGCTGCTCGTGAACGGGGTTGTATTTGAAGTCGAAGAGGATGACTCGATTGGCACCGAAGATATTCAAGCCAACTCCGCCCGCAGTCGTGGAGATCAGATAGATCTGAGTCTCGCCGGTGTTGAAATTCTTGATATGCTGCTGTCTTTGGTTGATAGGTGTGGAACCATCCAGGCGCGCTATCTTCCGTCTTTGTTGGCGGAAAAGGCTGTCCAGGTAATCCAGAGCCGGGATTGAGTGTGTGAAAATGAGAACCTTATCGCCGATTTTTTCGCATTCGTCTAGTATGGCGACGAGAAGCCGCGTCTTCCACGAAAGCTTTGGGGACGAAATGTCGAGTTTTCGAGGAGACACCATCTTCAGGCCGGCGCTCACAATATTCTGAGACAACGTGATGTCAGACGTTCCTCGTATGTTCTTACCGGTCATGATTTCCCTCTGCTCCGTGAGCTTATTGTACCAACAGCGCGGGTGGTTAACAATGAGGGCAAGGTGGTAGTTGCTTGAGAGACTCTTCGTGCCTTGTCCGGCAGTCTCTTCCCTCATGGAGCTGATGTAGTTGTCGTACAGTTGAGCCTGCAGAGACTCAAGCGGAACAGTGAGAACAAATTCCGTCTTCTGAGGAAGATCATTCTTCATCAAGCTCTTGACAGTGGCTCTGTGTGCTTTCGGAGCAACCGTCTTCTCTAGTACGGACAGCTGCTTCTTTGCCTTCCGGAACTGACTGTATGTGCTGTCCTCGTACAGGCCGGCCTGAATCGGAATGGTGTACAGTTGATTGAATTCCGCATGGGGCCCTAAGTAACGAGGAGCCACCCAATCGATCATGGAGTAGAACTCTTCAACGCTGTTTGCGAGCGGGGAACCGGTGAGGGCGATACGGCTGTGTGTTCTGAAGTGTGAAGCAGCTGAGGCGATCTTTGACTCGGTATTCTTCATTTTGTGGGCTTCATCAGCAACGACTATGTTAGGGCTCTGCGTCAGGATGTCATATGCGCTTTTCCCCTCCTCGTGCTGTGGCTGCTCTTCATCTGGCTGATCGAGCAATCGCTTGAACAATTCATAGCCGATGACCAAGACTCCTCCGTCTTTGTCCCAGCGTCGGATCATGGGAATCCTGTCACCTTTGCTCGTTACAGCTTCGAGTTTGAAGTAGCGACCGAGTAGATCAGCAGGCGCCCACATCAGCAGTTCATCCATCCAGTTATCGACTAGAAGAGCTGGGCACAAAATCAAAGTCTTTGACTTCCTCAAGTCCTTCGGGATCTGTGAACGAATGGATTCATCATCTGACTTTGCAGCCTCAGCGATGGCGACGAGGAGTGTGATGACTTGCATTGTTTTTCCGAGACCCATAGTGTGAGCTAGAAGACAGCCTTGTCGTACTTTGGGATCGCAGATGATTTGGTTCCACATGAAGCGGACGCCCTGGATTTGGTGTTCCTTGATACGTTTACCGATGTCTTCGTTGACGTAGATCAGGCCTTGGTCGTCTTGCTTGGATTCGTTGATGATCAACCTTGATTTGTCACTCGAAATGAGATTTGACGCGGCCAACTTCTTACGCAGCTCGATTCGTCGTTTCTCTTGCTCCTGCAAGCGTTGCATGTCGTTCTCTCGGAGATCCTTGGCTGTCTGATCCAAAACGACCGGTTTCTTCCGCTTCTTAGACGAGCTGTCTTCCATGTCGTCGTCTGTAAGCCGCTCCGAGTTTTCCAAGTTTGATTCCTCCTCCTCCACGAAGTAGGGGGCGATGTGCTCTCTCACAAAGTTGTGGAAGGTATCGAAGTTATCAGAACGAGCCTTCAACTTCTTGGCTCTTGATGCTCCGATTTTCTTAAGTAAGCCTGCTCCGGTGTTTTGCTCCTTGCAAAACTCAAAGACCCGGAACAGTCGAGCCATCATGTTGCCCAAGTCGCCGAAATTCGGTCGCTCTGATTCAGTTTCCCCGTGAGACAACGCTGGAATAACAAGCTCTCTCCAGACAACGTCGGAATCTAGACGGCGGATGATGTGAAAAAAATTCCGTTTCATCTTCTTGTTCTCGACTCTCCACAAGAGGCAAATTAGGAGTCGCTCCCGATCTTCGCGATCCCTCCAAATTTGGAGTGGAACGGTACCAATGGCTGCTGGCTGGTCGAAAGGAAAGTCGAGGTCTTCCTCCTTGGATGAGTTCAACGCATCGTCGTCATCTATTTCTGTACTCGGCCGCAAATTTTTCGGCTTGGTGGGTGTGACGAGGTTGATACTGATGCGACGTTTCTCAGATGCCGGCTCGGAGTCGAATCCTGTCAGGTCGATAACGTCGGAATCAGCAACTTGGAATGGAGTCCTTATCATGGAATCCTGCCTTGGTTCCGATGGACCTGCATGTCCAGCTTCATCCGGAGCTTCGGGCTCGTCCAGATCCATGGGCGAGAATGGTCGGAACTGAGATGGCTCAGGAAGGAAGTCATCGCTTTTCAAGTCATCTACGACAAAGCCATCGTCGTCATCGCTGGAAATTATTTCGCCATCTTCATCCGAAAGTATTTTCTTTCGAGGAGTCGGAGAGGGTAGCCTCGGCATAGTTTCAGGGCCAGGTGGTTCTGGTCCTCGTAGAATATCGAGAAGCCACCTGTCCGCTTGGCGATCATGCACGGTCGCCTCGACGCAACACATTTGCCTTCTCAGCTGACTCTCAGTCTGCCACTCGTCGCGACGCATCTCGTTGCAGAGTCTCTCGATTCGGTTGTTGAATTTCTGTACCCTTGAAGAAGCTTGTGCGACGGACCGATGGCGGCTGCGTCGGCGTGCTTGATTCCAGATAGCCCTTGCTCGCCTCTGTTTTCTGGGCAGCTTTCGATCTTCCCAAGCTGCTTCCATCCGCTGGATCTCCTCCTGCATCACTCGTTCGACATCATCTCGAGTGAGAATATGCGACTTGCGTAGCTTTTCCAGCTCCAACTGCTCTCGTTCTTCTTCCATCTCTTTCCAAGTATCAGAGTCGTAGTCCTCTTCCGCGTCTGATTCACCGAATGCTGGGAGAATCTCATCACCCTCGTCTTCAGGCTCAAACCGCGGGTGTATGCCCTGTCTGATCAAGTTGAGTAATTCGTCGTTCTTCCGGAAAAGCCTTGTCATCGCTCGGTGTATCTGACGACGCTTGCCTGCGGGTATCAGATGTTGAGTGTCGAGATCAAGGACGCGCTTTCCTTTCGGAACAAGGGAATCGCTAGCCAGCTCAATACGCTTAGACTCCCCGGCAGTGTCGTCCTCATTCAATGCAAGAATCGATTTCGGGACCCAGTCCGCAGTGATGAGCGAGGCCTTTCCGAAATAAGCACCGGGTGTGGCGTCGGCCCAAGCTAACATGTCAGCTTTCGCCTCCATAGCAGATCCAGGAGTTACAACATGGTTCGAGATAGAATTATCGACTGAATCCGAGTGCATTCGGCGGGGGAAATGCAGCGTAACTCCGCTCGCAGCGTTAGGAATTGTTCCGGTGCCGAATCCAGTGACGTCCGAAGAAATCAAGACAGGCGCCAGCCTCCGCTTCGTTTTTGGCGATCTGGCTGAAGCATCGTCAGCGTTAGGTATGACCGAACACTCATTAGCTGCTGAGACACCCGAGTCATATCTTGGTTGCACGGTTGGAAAAGCCTGAGACTGGCCTGAAGCTTCGTCCATTGGCACATCTTGGGCCGAACCGTTATCCACAGGAGTACCTCTAGCTAGTGCTGTAGCTTCGGGGTAGAAACCGACTGAAGCCTCTTGTGAGCTGCTTGGTGCGTCCAAGTCATCTTTTGCGGAGTCGGCCTTATATTGTTGATAGCTAACGCTTTTAGCCTTGAGGCACTTGATGGCTTTTACCAAGGTCATCTGGTGTGCGGGTTTCTTTAGGCCCAGTGTCTCCAGGAGGTCCCTGATTGATGGCATGACATCCTCATATGTGAGTAAAGTCTCTCCGTCAATGTCGTTGTCTCTCAAGGCGGTCGACAAAGCTGCTGGATCGGGTCGCTTGGTGGCTAGTCTGGGAAGCCATGGGCGATTATCAGCGACGCACAGCTCATGGACGACTTTGTTGACATCCCAATCGAAGGGATCCCCATCGGTGCCTTCCATGTTGCTTGCCAGTCAGACCATCAGATAGCTCTCTGCTAGAAGGTTAGTTGTGTCTTGGGGCATTCATCTGGGGACGCAGGAAATGAAGACAAAGTGCGTGGGCATTTCAAAGCCAACAGCCTGATGTGAAGTGAGGAAGAAGTAGCTGACCCCTCCAAACTTGATATCTGAGTCGCGATCCTGAAGGTCCGGGGAGAAGACTTGAATAGGCAGGTACTGTTGACAAGGAAGGGAAGAAGAAAAAAGGATGAGAATGAGAGGTTAGAATAGACTTACGGTCGATTGATTGAATGATTGCCAATCAAAGGTAGGCTCAGATGTCGAGTGAGGAGAAGGATTCTGCTGACAATCTTGATTTTTATGCCCATGAGAGAAAATGAGACGAGCGACGACAGTCTGATCCTCCCGGAGTCTAGTGAGGCGGAATATTTGAGAAGGCTCGATCGACGGAGGAAGAAACTGACAAAGGAAGAACCCCCCGGCCAAGCAAACGATAGTTTGTAGGCGAATCAGATATGCCGATGAGTGTTACTCAGGAGAGGACTGGGAACAATGTGGCTTTTGTTCTCGCAAGATCGCCCTATAATTCTAACGAGAGGTGGCAAAGTCAAATGATTTGACAACTGTACTGGCATTCTTTCACCTTTAATTCACGACGCACGACGCGCGGGATAGACGTCGCGGACGGAGTTAATGGCCCCACCTTCAAGGCGCGAAGGTGGTTCAGCAGTACCCAGCTAGGTACCTGGATACCTCTTTCCTCAGTGCATTAAGGTTCTAAAGAGGGCAGCGTGGATCATCACAACCCAATCAAAATTCGCCATTCCACACAAAGCATACGTGACCAGGTGGTGCACTGGCGTTCAGGCACCTGAGGTGATGTACGTCAGTGAGGTACAATACCAGAGGCGAGAAAAGTCTCCCTACTCTACAGGCTGGTGCAGTTGAATGACATCGCTGTTCTCTTGCAGAAGTTGGCTTATCTCTGATATCTTCCTCAAATGTATTCTTATTTTGCATAGCAGCATTGTTCTACTGAGTATGTAGGGCTGTCTTTTAACCTCTTTGCGGATAGACATCCAGCGGGAGGCTGTTGTCTTGTGAAATGCCTGGTATCTTCAGTATGGCCCGATGGATTGATCACGTCTTCCGCACATCCACATCCACTTCTTACATATGCCCTTGCCTAAGGTTCCTTAGGAAACCCAGTTCGTGTTGCGGGGTCTCATGGTGGGGCAATCGACAAGTTACCCCTCCAAGGCTCCAACCCTCACAGCAAGATCATTGTTCAATATTAGATGTTGCGAGTATTACGAGTGATTGAACGCTGAATTAGACAACCTGCCGAAAGACCTCGTAATTTGTAAGTTCCACCTATCCCAACACATCAAAGCACCTTGAAGTGTTCCGTCCGAATCCCATTATTTGGGCAACACGAGTCACCAACACAGGCCCCACCACTCGATTTCTCAGCAGAACAAAGAAATCTAGGCCGCCCTGTCTCGTGTTCAATTACTAATACTATAATCCTCCGGCCGCCCAAGCAATTAATAACAACGATACATATCGCCGCGGTTTTTAGAGCACCGGGTACTTCGCGCAGGTATTCGACCTTCGATCGCAATGGTCACATCCGCCCTCGCCAAAGAACAGTACCCGCCTCGACTGTCTCAGTCGGAACAGGACGCTCTCATCCAAACCATCAAGGACTGGGCTGTTGGCAATGGTCTTTCTGTTCGACCACCTCCAGCAGTCGTCTCGGCGGAGACAGATCCTAAAGGCATTTTGGCTGTCAATATACCCGTAACGCTATTCCCTAGCCCTTTCCCGAAGCAGTGCTTTGTGCAAGCGAGATCTGTGCAGAAGACTTATAACGAGCTGTATGCTGCCATTAGCAGAGATGAGCAATTCTTGGGCGAAATGGTTGATGAGTGAGTCTACTCCGGATGTACATGAGTGATTTGGTACATGAGTGATTTGCATCTGATCTTGAGACAGGGTGAAAGGCGGTGATGACTTCATTAGCAAGTTGTGGGATACTCACGTGCGAGTGAAAAGCGAGGGCTACACCCAGGTTTGTTGGTCCGACAATTTACCAAAACGTTACTAATAAGTACCAAGGACCTATCCCTCGGGTTGTTCAGATCGGACTATCTTGTGCATGAGGATACCTCAGCAGAGGAGCGCAGGCGACAAGTCAAGCAGGTCGAATTCAACACCATAGCCGCCTCTTTCGGTGGCTTGTCTTCTCGGACTTCGCTTCTTCACAAGTAAGCATTGGAAAAAAGCTGGTGAAATCCTCAATGCTAACGACTTTAGGTTCCTCTCCGTGTCAGAGTATCCTCTTCTAAACCGCCCAATCGAGTCTGGCTCTCTTGACCTGCCCGAGAATCATAGCGTGCAAGGTCTTTCGGACGGCATTCGTGCCGCTTTTGATCTGTACGGGACCTCTGGGCTTGGCCACAGGAAGTGTGTCCTCTTCGTCGTGCAAGGCGGCGAGCGCAACATCTTTGACCAGCGCCACCTCGAGTATGCCCTCGCCAATTCTCCGGATGCAGTACAGGTATTCCGAGTTCCTTTCTCCGAGCTCCTGCAGCATACCGAGATCGCCAATACCCCTAAACGTCAACTCCTGTACAAGGTGCCAAGAGATCCCTCCAAGGTCTTTGAAGTCGCCGTCGCGTACCTGAGGTGCTGGTACGATCCATCTGACTACCCTGACCAAAGCGCATGGGAAGCCCGCTACCATCTCGAGAGGTCTTCGGCTATCAAGTGCCCGTCTGTTTTGACGCAGTTAGCGGGCAGCAAGAAGATTCAGCAAGTCCTGGCCACGCCTAATTCTGGGTCTTCACCCTCGATTTTGGGTCGCTTCCTTCCCGAAAACTCTCCCCAGACAGCGGAAGTTTGGCAAACGTTTGCCAACATCTTTCCCATGGACGATTCTGAAGCTGGTCTCAAAGCGCGCAGAATTGCGCAGGACCCAGAACTTTGCAAGAACTACGTTTTGAAGCCGCAGAGAGAAGGTGGGGGCAATAATCATTACCGCGAGGATATCCCCAAATTCCTGAAGAAGACGCCGGAGTCTTACTGGGGCTCTTATATCTTGATGGAGCTGATCACTCCTCCCAAGCAAGACAACGTCATTCTTCGAAACGGCAACCTTGAGGCGGGTGGTGTCATTTGCGAGCTTGGCATCTACGGAACGGCGGTGTGGAATCAGGGTACCGGGGAGATGCTGCACAACCAAGAATCGGGTTGTCTGCTGCGTACCAAAGGCGATACTAGCAATGAGGGTGGAGTTGCTGCCGGCTTTGGTTGCATGGACAGCTGCGCGCTTGTCTAGACGACCTTGACTATGAAGCAATTGAATAGAACGTAGACTGCGCTGACAACTCAAATCACATGCCGAATTCCTGGCAATTACATCACGGCATCGTCAAGCATTCACGAATACTTCACATATGTGCGTAGCAGTTGAGAGCAACGACCCGTGGTATCAATCATCGTCCTTAATTTTGTACAACCTGCCTCGACAGGCCAGGTTCAAGAAATCCCAATACGGAGCGGAGAAGGGCCAGTCAAGTCAGCTTCTGAAGGGGAGCTCTCGTCATCATCGTTCAACATGACAGAGATTGACCCGTAACAGAGGGGCGGGTTTACTCGCTGGCTTGGGTGCCGGTGTAGGGGCGCTTGAGAACCTCAATGTTGCCTGCCAAGACGTCATTATAACGAACTGATAGACGCGGACAAATTTGTGAGGAGGAAACGTACGCTGGACAACGTTGAGGGAGCTGCGGGTCTTGCCCTCTGCATCCTGGTAGGTGCTCATAGAGGCATCACCCTCGACGAAGACGAGACAGCTGCAGCAATGCGAACATTAGCCTATGGTTTCCCCTGCAGAAGGACACCGGTGGAAGATCGATCGTACCCCTTGGGCAAGCTCTGAAGGTAGTCACGAGAGGGACCTTCGGGAGCGAAGCTAGTGACGCGGAACCAGCTGGTTTGGCGGTTGTCCCTTGGTCCGCTGTTGCTGGCGACAGCGTATTTGATGATCTCTCGGCCAGTGCTGGTGGCTTGGAGCTCGGGGGTGTCGGCGAGGTTGCCGATGATGCTGATACGAGCGACGTTATGGCAAGGGGAGGTGCTGAAGGCACGTGCGATGCGCGGCGCTGCGGCGGCGCGGCGGAAGATAACGGCAGACATTTTCAAGATCGGTCGGCCAGGAATCGAAAGGAGAAGACGAAGGACACGGAGGTGCTTGACGTTTGTTGGGAGTCGTTCGAATTCAGCAATCAATTTGCTCGCGCGGGCGCGACGCGATTCCAGGAGCCCTGTATTAATTATGGCTTGTGCGCTCACGTTAAGCTTCATGTGTCCAGTTAGTCAGGTATGCGTAGAAATGCAATTAAGCGGATCTAAAGCTTGTAAGGATAACCTGGATCTGATAACGGATCGCTTTCCCATCTTCATCAATAGTCATCAACGATAAGAACAAACACCAAATCGAAGTATCACAGCCGACGAGACATACTTGTTTCTACTAGGACAACTCATTCCATTTATGACACAACGATGATACTTGAACTTAGTCTCCGATTATGAGGAACCGACGACATGAAATGCAACCATACTCGAACGGGCCCTTCTTGGACCCGTCCTGCACAACATAATGTCATCTGGGTAGACGGTTAGCCTAAGTTCAAAATATTACGCAGGACTCCATAACTAACCCGTATCAAGTTTCGTCGTCAGCATGTTGCTCGCATCCATCAGATGCGTATTTTGGTCACATGTGATCGGCGACATATCAGGTTCTGGATTGTGAGTAGTTTTCTCCTTAGGGAAAAGCCAATTGTCCCGTCAATGCAGGTGAATCAGTCGCGGCCTGTGCCAAACACCGTAGCCGCGTATCAAGTTTGGCAATCAGAGGTATAGAAAACGACACCTTCATCTGCTTGATTTTCTTTTGTCGGGCAGTGCGAACCAGTCGCAAAATATGCTCTTGCAGTTGCGCCCGAGCACCTGAACTGCTCCTGCCTTTGGTACTGGGTAAGATATCCTCTGTGGTGACTGCAATGCTCCTTCCATCGGAGGGAGCCACCGTTCTGCTCGTGGTGCTCTTGCTTCGTCTTAACGACTATTTGCTCGCGGGGACTTTTACCTAATACTTCGGCTACGGTTGCTATCCACGAAGGCACGCATTCACTCTCAAGACACCCTTCAACTCGTTCCTTTCCTTCATCAATCGAATGACGTGAGGAGCAGGCTCCATATAATCCGGACTCGAGATTTCATCCATTTCATAGAGCCTCAACACCTTGAGATTCTCTCAGCTCTACTTCTTTGCGGGGATACGCCTTGGTCTCCCTTGCCCATCTGTACATCAGTTCGCCTCTATCCATCAGCTCAAATGGTTATCTGAGGGGATTATTGTGCGCCGGTCGCACCACTTTGGAAAGACATAAAGTCAAGCTCTAATCCGCATTAATCGATCGCGGCTGATCAATACGAACATGTCTCCAATGCCGCACTCACTGATGGCTCGCACCATCGAGATCGTTCCTCATCACGGAACCGCGCCTTTCACGACGCCTCTCTTGACCGCCAATCTTGTCTTTCGGGTGGTTCTTGCATTTCTGGCTAACCTGGCTTGCCTGGTGCCACTGAAGAGCCTCTGGCGCAACGGGGAGTTCGCCGCTGCTGTCTTCGTCACCACTGTCATCTTTTTCAACACGGATACCATCGTCAACTCGCTCATCTGGCGCGACGACAACATCGCAAAATGGTGGAGGGGCTGGATCTGGTGTGATGTTCACCCCTATGTCTACCAGCCCTCGCTAACAATTTACGCGACATCGGTCGTGGCCATCATGCGGAATCTCGCGGAGCAAGTGAACTTGCTGAGAGTTGGACCTCTAAACGTCGATGAGAAACGCAAGAGGATGTGGTTACAAGCTCTTATCATCTTCCCACTGCCCATCGTTCAGCTAGGCTGGGTATATCCTCTGTCTGGACAGAGATATACCATCGGTGCCCTCAGGGGCTGCATATGGACCACTACACCAAATTGGGTGTGCGTTGTTTTCTTTCTTCTGCCTCTTCCAATCATCGCCTTGGTGGCAGGTTTTTACTCAGGTAAGCTGTGTTATATCGATCCACAATCGTTTCTTTTACTGACAGCACCACGCAGTCCTTACATGGAGACAGTATACGCAAATGGAACGAAGTACTCGCTCTGCGGTGATGTCGAATTCCTCAGCTGCCGTAAGATCCAATCGAACACGACGACGCCTCTTCTACATGACGGCCTGCATCTTGGTCCCATATATTCCGGTCACCTGCATCACCGCAGTCCTACAAATGAAAGCTTACTACCCTTGGCAAGGGTTCGATTTTAGGAAGATTCATTACGAAAATGACCCATTGCCCTGGGACTCAATAATACTTTTAACACACGATCATGTGACTTTCTTCGAACTCAACTCCATCTATCTTCCAATTTTGACGGCAGTGGCTATCTTCGTATTCTTCGGTCTAACGCAAGATACCAAGGACACCTACCGCCATTGCTTGTTGGTCGTGCGTTTGGATAAGGTGTTTCCAGGACTACGTGACGTCGATAACGCTGGGGGCCATTTGATGACTGCGGGTTCTCATGGCTCACAATCAGTGTAAGTGTTACATCCCAATTTTATAGGACATGAGCTGATAAGCATTCAGAGCAACGCCGGCGAAACTAGACGAGCACTGCGTTGGGCGAGCTGTTCATGTCAGCCAAGCTTCAAAGATCCCTGGGTCACTTACTTCACTCCCTCCTCTCTATTCTAAAAACATCGGCAATGCCACCAAGGCGACCTCGAATCTCACAAGCAATGACTTGGCGATCACGTCCACGGAGGCGGAGAATTGTGCCCCGTATCCCTGTACAGGATTTATTGCCAACCACGACGAAGGCGTAACGCCGTCCGCGGTCCCCAAGAATTCTCTTTTGGACGGACAGCCTGCCCTCGAAACTTCGCCTTTCTCTTCGCGCAATCAATTTGGAATTCACGGGTTCTCAGGCAAACATCCCATGGTGAACCCGACGGTCAAGTCGAGCAGTGTGCACGTCCAGCCTGGGTCCGACGGTCATGACGAAGAATTCAACCAGCGAACACACCGATCCTGGCTGCCGCGATTATCACCTCAACCGGAACTTATTGAGATGATACAAGCGCAAATGGCGCGCTCCGGTGGCCACAAGGGTGAACCAATTGGTTGATTTGGAGGGACTGAAGGTAATCTCTTCCTCAAATCCCGGAACAGCAGAAAAGACGTTGATTCTGGTTGCTAACGCGTTTGAACCCGGCCCAGCGCGGGAAGGCAGGTCCCCTCTAGTGCGACACCATGGTTTGGCCTGGATCCCGGCGCATAGCACCTTCCGTCATGCTCGCCGTACATCGCCTCAGTTGACACAAGGTTTGTCTGCCATAATAGTCACACAAACGTGGTGGATGACTCAAAGTTACGGAATGTAATCCCGCTTGAAGGAAGTAACGGTTGCACGGGAACAACACATAGACGTGGGTATATCCCAATCGGCCCGGAGACGGAGAATGGATGCATCTCGGGGTATCAGGAGGCTGTGAAGCATTCCAGTGGATGGATCTTCGGTTGGAGCAGAAGGAGTTCGGCGATGAACTACAAATGAACCAAGTCTGATATCGCCAGGAGCAGGTTTCACAGGTGTATACCCAGATCAACGATACTGCAAACAGCAAACAAGTTCAAACTGCCTGTCCGACTAAGAGGATGATAAAGGTGAATAAGTTGCTAGGTATCTACGTAAAAATTACAAACAGCTCATGATCCTACTCTGGTAAAGAATATGTGTTCTCTCGATGAACCGTTCCCCCGGCTCATCATCAGCCCCATTCATAAATAGGCTCTGTCATCGTCTTCTCCGTCACACGCATCAGATTCGCAAGACTGCCGCCCGAACGAATAAAAAAAGAATAGGGTTAAAAGGACTGGATAACAGTCAAGAAACCAGAAAAATAACGTCGTTGAATCACATTCGTAACCATTCCCTAGCCAAAGGGACCCTGAACTCCGCGCCATGTCTTTGGTATAAGTTTGAAGTGGTAGGTTGGATATCGGGAAAAAAAGGGAAATCCTCGTGGGACAAAAAGGATATCGAGAGGCCCGTGAGAGCAAGGCTGTGGTCGATCGTCAAAACTCGTGTCGGTAATGCGCCCCCGAATGAGGATTAACCGCCAGTCTGAAATTAAAAGAGCGTACGGTAGAATAGCGAGTTCGAAGGGAATAGGACGAAAGAAGAGAGCAAAACGCAAGCAGAGAAAAGTCGGCCTCTGCACCAGGTCATGCCGTCACGGCAGCCGGGGGCTCTATAGGCATATGGCCTGATCCCGCTGGTGTGCTGGGCGCTGGAGCGATCTCTGGATCAGGAATTTGAATATCCAGCTGTGTTCATTAGCATGTGATTTTTCCAACAACCCGGGAAAAATGAACTCACAGTCATGTAACCCGTTCGCCTCAGTGATATTATGCGCGGTGCCACCGAAGCTTCGTCGTTGCCAACCGTCTTCTCCATCTCCTTGTTCCACTGGTCAATCCAGCGTTCCAGGCGCTTTAGCCGAGCCTTGATGCCCGTAAAGCCCAAATCATCCCATAGCCATCCCGTCACCACTCCTAAAACGCCGTCTAACACGTTTCTCCAGTTGTACGGACTGAAGACTGGCACAAGCTCGTCATTGAGCTTGTCGATAATCTTGCGGAACTCTTGCTCTGACAACCCTGCCGGATCCAGGATTTCGGGGTACAAATTGGAGAAAGTCGGCGCCAGATCTCCTTCCAACAACCAGTCTCGACGTATGCGAATGATCCGAGTATTTTGGTATTCGGGGGAGTCGATAGGAACATGTGGATTCAGGTGAGGAAAGCACGGATGCTGAGGACCCCATTCCTCGCCAAGATCTGGTGGTAATTCCTCTCCCATGATGGACGAGTTTGATGACGAAATGGCCGAGCCGATGCCATCGCCGGCTGACAAGTTGGAAAGACGTGGGAGTACATCTGGACCACGCTCCAAATCCTTGGACGCGCCTCGCGCCTGAGCCTCGGCACTTTGTTCCATGACCGCTTTCTCTTTGCCTTTGTCGTCAATGTAGGCAAAATCTCGAATGAGAGGGTTTGAAATGCTTTGACCTCGTTTGCGTAGGCCTGTGATTCGGATCTCGGGTGGTGGTTCGGGTCTGTCTACTTTATCGTCGGTTGCGCCTTGGTCGGGATTAACGGGGAAAGTGGGTGAAGTGTCGCCGGATCTTCTTCCGTCGTAAAAATGACGGAGTGACCTCGGGAGACTGATGCGATGCTCGGCGTTTCTATCGACCTGCAAACTTGCGCGGTTTGATGTCGAGTTCCTCGTCTGGCGTTGTTCAGGGAGAGTCAAAAGCGGATAGTCGCCGGCGCCGACGCCTAGGGGGTCGGACGAGTCGACGGAGTAGGGGTTGAGGGTAGGGTGCGATAGAGGAATGGAGGGAGGAGGCGGTGTCGACGGACGTCGTTTGCGGATAGTCTTGTCTGGAAGCCTTGGGGTTGAGTTCGTGGGGTTCCAAAGGCGAGCAGCTGAGAGATGGGGTAGTCGACGGGCGGCGGATGACGCTGCACGATTCCGAAAGGGAGACTGCAGGAAATAGTCCTTGGGATCGTAATCGAGGAGGAAGGAGGGACTCCGGCCCTGGGGCAGGCCTGCAGCGGCTACTGAATGTCCAAGGTCGGGCGAAGCGCCGGGGTACACAGGCTGCTGCGATAGCGTAGCAAGGCGAGGATTCGCGGATGCATCTATGGTGGCTGGATCGGGGTACGGAGAGATGTTTCTCGCGTGGGAATCCGTGGGAAAGATGGTTCGAGGAAGGCCGCCGAGAAGTCGACGGCCTTACGGGGTACGGTGGAGTGCGGGTCAGGTCGTGGATGATGAATTTGCAAAGACGCCTGGGCCAGGTTCGTCGTGGTGATCGCCAGGTCCTCTTTAAGCCGCAGCAGTAGCAACGACGGCAGTGACGGCGACAGACGAGAGTGATTTGGCGGCGAAGATGGAGGGGGAAGCGACGATGAGCTGTGACTGGAGGTGAGAAAACGGCGTAAATTTGAGTCGTGCAGTAGCAGCACGATCAGGTTTGCAGCTAGACGGGTGGAGCCTTGAACAAAGAAATGCACAGTCCCGGCGACGAGTTGACAAACAGCGATTGCAGCAACGACGGTAGCGACCACAGTGGCTCGGATAGCAAGTTTAGCTTTCGCTGAGCTGGAGGAGGAGGTGGTGGTGGTGGTGCCGTTGATGTTCTCAATGCAATCGTGGGTTATGCGGCCAATAGCAGTGCGACCTGGCAGGGCAGGGCGAAAAGTGCTGCCACAGCTGCAGGCTTTTGCGGACAAGCACAACGGCGACGGCAACAGCAACGACCTTGTATTTGTCGCGACGATTCCAACGGTAGAATGCGTATTGAAGGTGGAGCTGCAGTTCGCGTTGGTGATTGACGGCGGAGTATTGATCAAAATTGGCAACTGGAGGAGGCCGGTCTGCAGCTGACTGGGCGAAGACAGATGAGAAGTGGGGCCGGTGTTCAGGGGGGAAAGGGGAGTAAGCGAGATTGGGTTAGCTTGTGAATGAGCCCTGAGTCTCGGTCCCGGCATTTTGGGAAAGCTCAGTAGGTTCCGGAGCCTCTGGAGCCTCGGGAGGCTGGGGATGCCTTCCTAAGACGACCTTCCTTGCCCAAGGTGAGGAGGCAAAAGACAGGTAGACAAGTAGGTACCCTCAAGTTCTGATGGTCGGTCGAAGGGCGGCTTCGAGACGAGGCGATGATGCAGGAACGAACCGTTATATCGCTGGTCTCGGGATGTGCCTGCGGACTGCCGTTGCTTAATGCTGCTTGGATCCTGCAGCACGGATCGAACGTCGTCCGGGAGGAGACGTTCCTGCGCTGACCGGTGATTCTCGTGTGGCGGCTCCTTCACCACTTTGCGTCTGCTCACTTGGTTGGGTCTTTCTTCACCCTCCACTCCCGACTGGCGCTCGATGTAGATTCTTCGTTGCTTATCGATCCGTGTCCCTCGCCGACGGTTCCGGAAGCTTTTCGTGAGGGCGTCCGCAGTATGGTCGATCTCTGAGCGTTACCGTCGGGGCTGTTGACTACAATGACGAAATTGGGTGTCGAGAGAGAGCAAGCTTGTCGCAAATAATTTGGTATGCACGAAAAAAACGAAAAAAGAAAAAACTGAGACGACCAATGGTTGAAAAGCCAAGAGGCTCCGCCGCCGAGAAAGCGAC
This sequence comes from Colletotrichum ledebouriae, assembly GCA_036785755.1. Lineage (NCBI taxonomy): Eukaryota > Fungi > Ascomycota > Sordariomycetes > Glomerellales > Glomerellaceae > Colletotrichum > Colletotrichum ledebouriae. Next base: position 25,432 of record JAVHLU010000971.1, read on the forward strand.
AGAATTCGACAGTCGGACGTTCCGTCATGCACTTCTCGTCGTAGATACAGAGTTGAAGCTCCCACTTTCGCGTCGCTTGGTGGAGGCGGGAGGGGAAGAGGTGAAAAAAAATGTCGAGACACCATACGGGAATCCTCCCTCACCAACAAGCTGTCCTCAGCCCAACAATATGTGAGGACGGCCGACCCAAAGCAACCTCAAAACTTGCAGCCGTCCCGGGGCTTCCTCAGCCTGGCAGCTCCCTGTCTTCTCGGCTCACCAGCCATGGTGCTTTAAATTGTCTATTTTGGATTTTGCACAGATTTTCACCCAAGCTACCGCTCACCCTCATCATTGCGCCAGGACCCATTTAAACCATCCTGGCTCCCCTTGTTCCCCGGCCTTAAGGAGCCAGGATTCGACAGGGCTGTATGAGTCGGCAAACCTCTTTGGATGCGTTGGCGACTCCCCCGTTGACACCTCGCGGCGAATTTTGCAAAAACATTATCTTGGTCTGCTATTCGGCTGGCCGAGATGAGGATTTTTAGGGAAGTCTTCGGGAAGAGGGCGACGACGCAACGCGATCCGAGCACATTCTCCAATATTGATTTCGAAATCTTTTCTTCTCTACTGTGAAGTATAGGCCGCTCCATTCGCGGGACGAACGCACCGCTTCGTCGAAGGGTTTATCCCGAAACCCCGGAGACGTGCAACGGCTCAGCTGCGTCAACAAACGCACTCCACGCCAGTCACTGCTTCATGTGGTCGTCATTTTTGGTGTCTGCACGATGATCGAGACGATGATCGAGCAGATACCGTCGCAAATCGTCTGTGCGTCTTATCTCATACGATGGAATGTTGTTCAATTCGATTGTGTCTGCTGCGAGCGCCCGACAAGATAGCAAATAGGCGTACCCAATGTGGTGTTGCTCTCACCCTCCTATACCCTCCCGCTCTACTGAGCTTTCCATCTGTACAGAGCCAGGTCGACAGAACAACAAGGAACAAGCGCCAGAAGGAGACACTGATCTACTAGGTTCCCCAAGACACCTGCCTGCCCCCAGATTCGACAGATCTCTCCTGCGAATCATAAATCCGTGTTCCAACTCTAGTAACTCAGGTACGGCCAGCGGGGCGGTGATTCCCGCCAACCTCCAACCCCTGATCGTAACTTGGCTGAGGTGTAATCTTAGCCTAGCGGGCAGCGTGTGGAAGAAGTACGACGTATTGTTATTATTATGCGGCATGTCGAATTCCTTTTCACCAACTTCGTCCGCATACTCGATCCCACAGTCAGATAATCAACTACGTTCTTTGCTGTATATGACTGGTTCTAACTACGAATATCGGGTTACGGAAGACTCGACTATAGAGGAAAGGTCTTATCATAAACCCTGGTCTTGACCCGAGTGCTGCCTCTGTCTCGGTGCGGTGAATCCACGTTGCAGCTTGAGTCTGAATCTGGGCGATGAGCACATTTGGCAGTGGTGGAAAGTGGGACTATTTCTCCCTTGCAAGCGGAAAGATGGCATTCCTCGTGTCTCGTCTCGGAATGGTGTTGTTCATGCCAATGGGAGACAAAGGCTGGCATGGTGATTTTTCTGTCGATCGTACTCTTGGATGAGACAGCCACCTGCACGCAGCGGCCACTGATCAAGACTCAAGCCGTCGTGCTCTATGACTGGAGGATGATGTCGTCGTAGCGCCGTAAGAGGAAATTTTCGGCCATCTGTATCTCCAATGGACTACCTCCGTGCAACAGCAAGTTCCTCTCTACCTGTTTGCACCCGTGGCTAGGACATACTGCTAGGTCAACGAAGAACCACCATAGCCGACTCAGGGATTGCGGGGTTCTGTTTGACCCCCGACTCTCAGACATATCTCACCTGGCCCGATCATCCCAGGAGGGTTACATGATGCAAGTTTCGAGTCTTGACGTCTTCTCCACATAAGCACACGCATCCAAAGAGGGTCCAAACAGGGCGGCTAGAATTGGCTCTCGACACGGAAGCTGATCTTGCTTTGACCTGCCTAATGATTGACGGCGATCGTCGTGCGTTTAATTACACCTTGCGCCGTGGTCGAGATGTGCAGTGGAAGAACGCCTGTTCCTAGCGCGCGGGAGAAGAAGCATTGACTTCCTTATATCTGCCAACACAAAGTTCGCCTCATGAAGCGGGGGCAAATGTACAAAATCCCTACATATCTTGACACATAAGCAGCAAAATAGTATAACAGCACTGGAACGGAAAGGGTTAAGATGGGAGACCTCGGTAGGCTCGATAGAACACTTGCTCGTCTGAAGGTGGTTTTTACACAGCCCTGAAGACTGGCGGCTCACCTCTGAGGCTGTCTCGACCCGTCGGGTCGCATTCAGATGATTACACGGATTTGTCTGGTCGGTCACCGCGAACTTCCTGGATCTCGTGGCGCTGAGGCCGCAACACGGTTCCGTCTGATGCACATCATGGCCATTTTTCTGGGCACAGAGGTCTCGATGCATCACACTTTCCACCGGCCGACAGTCGCTCATCCACTTTCCAAGCTTTACTCGGACGTAATCTGCCATATACAAAAGGGATTGGCTAGAGATGGCGGCATGCGCGGAGCAACCCGTACATGTTTCGTTGGGGCGGCTGCGTACCGGGAAGGCAATCCTGCCGCGAAAGAATGCTCGAAAGCCAAAATGCCACTATTCTTCGCGGCGGCCATTCAATAATGGTATAACGTTCAACAGAGAGAGTATCACGGACCTGGAATCTTGGAAACCCGGACTACTGTGCTGAGGCACCGGAACGCAACATGTTCGCGTCGTGGGTATGGAAACTTGTCTCTCTCAATGTACCATTGCGGGGTGGCAAAAAGCACCAGAAGAAAGTTGCAGCATCGGAAGAAGGAAGGCATTATAGCATGAGCTGCGATGGGTGGTGATTTAAGGTTATTCGGGAGGATGTCAGGTGCAAGGTGCAAACTTCAACATCCCATCTTTTGTCGTGCAAGCGGGATTGCTTGGTTCTAGATCACCGCCGAGGAGAGACAAAATGGAGTGGTGAGATGGCCTGTTTCAAGTGCAGCTAGTGGACGTACAGCGCGGGGCCGAGGCCGGAATCGCGAGACACACGGCGAGATGGGGGAGGGGGACTGTTACAGCGTTAATTATGCCGTACTCACGGAGGGGAGAAAAAAAAAGATGCGCAGATTACGATAGTTTCACCTGGGACTTTCAAGCATGCTTATTAAAAGACAGTCCATCTGTGAGGCGCTCGCAGCTGCGGTGTCGTGGTGGTTGAGGGCGAGGTTGCAGCGGAGAAGCTCCCCCAGCCAGACGGCGTGGGAGGTGGATCCGTACAGGGTCCTAGGTATACCGGGGTGCTGCTTTCTCCAGATTCTCGGCAGGCTATTCCCGCCGCCCCCCCCTGGGGCGCCCATCTCTTGCTTCAGCTAGTGGTTTGGTGCGGGTGACGTTGAAGGTGCATCACACCCACAATTTGTAGAACACTAATATGTGGAATTTTTTAGAGCTAGAAGTATATATCCTTACCCCTAATAACCTAGTACCCTATTTTACCCCCTCCTCTCTCCCCTAGTCTCTAATTTATTTCTTTAGCGCTTTAAAGAACTTAATATATTACTTATTATATAGCTAGTTAATCCAGGGTTCCGAGTTTTTCTGCTTTAGCTTAAAAAAGCAGTGCTTTTATATTAGCTAAAAAAAGCGAAAAAAGCATAATATTACTTATAACCTATACCTAATCAGAAACTAGAAAGTTAATCTAGCCTAATATAACTATTTACTTAGAAAAAAATCTAATAACTATAGAACTTCCCTCTTATATAATTATAGAAGTATAAAAAACTATTACTATTTTTATAATTTAAACCTATAAATAGGTTTAATTATTATAGCTTATAGGATAAACTACTATACTATATAGATTAACTAAATATATCTTTTAGGGTATTATTTAAATCTATATACCCTTTACCTATAGAGTTAGTATATATACTTACCTATATACCTACCTATACCTACCTATACCTACCCTTACTTACTTATTATTAATTATACCTTCCTACTAACCTCTACCCTACCTAGTTAGGCTTAGGGCTATATTAGCTAACTAATTAGAGACCTTAGCGAGATCTACTTGCTTTAGCTTAAAAAAGCAGTGCTTTGCTTTACCTAAGCCTAGAAAAGCGTAGCGAGCATTTATACCTTTAGAACCCTGAGTTAATCTTAGCTATATTCTTAAATATTAGCTATATTATATTATTAAATTTTATTTTAATTTTATTAATTATTTTAAGTTATTCCTTTCTAGAGTATTTTTATTATTATATAACTTAAATTACCAAGAGATAGAAAACCCTCTATGTTTTACTTAGAGTAATATTAAGAGAGTTATTAAATTAATATATAAGAGACTAGACGCGGCCAGCCTATATAAGCGCATATATAGTGCATGTCCAGCACGAAGTGCGCGGAATAGCGGATCTTTTGCGCATATAGCGCGATTAGTTATTACATCGCTACGGCACACTACCCAAAGCGTTATATAATAGTTTTTTTAATACTTAGGGTAATTTATTATAAAAAAAGTATTAATAAGATATAAATATTAAAATATCTTAATAGCTTAGTTTAAATTAATTTAAAATACATATAGTTTTATTATTATATCTAAATAGAGTATTTTAAAGATTTATTCTATAATTTTAAATTACTTATAGAGGTTTATAATATCTTATAGCTTATTCTAAGTTTTCTAATTTAAGGTTTTAATTTTAATTATTAAAGTAATTAGTAACTATTACTAAGTTTTTACTTATTATTTAGCGTAGAAAAGACCCCGTTTTTCATAGATATAAAGGTTACTAAGTACTAAGTGCATCACACCTATCCCTGTAGTTAGCTCGCAGCAAGTAGCCATGCTAACGAATGGAGGAAACACTGAGCAGAGGTCAGGTCAGACATGCAGCGGAGAAGGGACAGCTCGAACTCGGCCAGCTGAATCAGCTGCAGGTCTAACTAGATACGTAGGTGCCTACCTCTGTCTACCACAGCAGGTAAGAACAGGTAGGAAGCCGGTAGTCTAAGCATGTCCATGTTACTTACCTCCCTGAGGTGTGTACCTACCTGAATCCTGCGATAGGCATTTACTTACCTACTATACCGTCCCTACCATCGATTTTTGTTTCACGCATCCTGCTCTTGCTTCTATCCCTCATCCTCTACTCACTTTTTTCACCGTCGCATACATTTATTCGTTGAGCTTGTACGCAGTAGCTAAAATTGCGGGCTTTGGATCAGGAATAGTACGGATACCTCGACCACATACAGCCGGCGCCCGATCTGGAACACGCCGACTCGAGCAACATCTGGCTCGACATCTCACCCAATCACGCAGAGGTACCTGGCCTTACCTCCAAGCTGAGAAAGGCACCTTCAGCAGCTTAACACGCCGTGTCTAGCTCAAGTAGGGAAGGCAGGGACGATCCAAGTCGCCACCAGTCCCAAACCAAAACCACGTCCATTCCCGCCGCGACAAACCTCTCCTCAGCTCGTGGCGCTTCACTCGCCCTTGAACGGCTGAGCCGGTTCGGTCGCACGTACACACCATACACGACATAGTGGCACGCCGCCGCCGACGCCGCCGCGCTTGCCCCCCTTCTCTTCCTCCTCTTCCTCCTCTCTCTCCCTTTCCTTCCCTCCCTTTTCTTTAGCCCTGAAAGCGGGAGAGACTAAGATTGTTTCCGCCTGAACGAGTAATCCCCAAATTTCCCTGAGGCGTCTGCTGTGTCGGATGAGAAATCCTCAAAACCCCTCGACTGCCTGTCCCTAGCCCGGACTCGCACGTCTACGAATCGATCCCAACCTAGACTTCAAATCAACAGAAACAATCGGATTACAGCACTCGCGAGCAGAGAGCGAAGCCGAAGGACGGCCAGACAGCGGAAGCTGCAGTAATAGAAAAGAAGCTCGCGTCGAGAATACACATTTCCTTGGCCATGTCCGACGAGAATGGCCCCCGTAGCCCGACCTCGCCGGTCACGGCGACGAGCAACATCAGTAGAAAGCAAACCGTCTCCTCGCCGGGAGCGACGCCATCACCCGCTCCCTCGAGTCACTCCATCAAACGCGCCGTGGCGGTCGATGAAGCCTCGCCGGGGATCCGCCGCCGCACACCCTTTGGCCAGTTCCCGACAGAGACGTCATTCGTCGAGAGAGCAGGTTTCCACAGGAGGAGGAGCTCGACTTTGTCGGATTACAGCTTCGGAGAGGCGAGAGATCTTCTGAGTCCCCGGCCTACAGGCGTATCCTCAGCAACGGACGACATGTCGAACTGGGCCTCAGTGCCGTTGGCATTTGCCCTACTGCCGGCCGTAGGCGGTCTCTTATTTAAAAACGGAAGCGCCGTGGTGACGGATGTGATGCTGCTGGGCTTGTCGGCCGTGTTTCTGCATTGGTCCGTGACGCATCCTTGGTAAGTATCCAGAAGTTGGCCCTGCTCGTTGCGGGGTACCGAACCATCTGAGCGCTGACACCCTTTCCTAGGAACTGGTATCACTCGGCGCAGGCAGTACGCGTCCGGGCGGAAGTCAACACAAGCGCCGTGATCGACGACGAGAGCGAGAACGAGCAGGCGGTCGGCAGTCCTTCGTCAACAGCCTCAACGCCCAACGGTCACGCGACCAGTGGAAGCATGGACGATGCGTCTGAGGTTCCCACGACACCCACGTCTTTGCTCCAGGAACAGGCGCAGAAGGCTGCAAACGGCGGGAAAAAGGACGACGCATTGGCCGAGCTCTGGGTGCACGAGATTCTCGCCTTGGTATCATGCTTCATGTTCCCCATGCTGGGCGCATACTTGCTGCATGCAATCCGCGCGCAGCTGAGCCGCCCCTCTGAGGGACTGGTATCCAACTATAACCTAACAATTTTCTTGTTGGCAGCGGAACTTCGTCCGCTGTCCCATCTTATGAAGCTGGTGCAGTGCCGCACAATTCAGCTACAGCGCGATGTTCATGTAAACCCTTACAAAGAGGAGGCCGTCAGCCCCGACCAAGTTAGAGTACTGATGGCCAGGCTGGAGCTGCTGGAATCACGACCGGAGGCGACTCCCACAAAACAGAACGGCCACTCGGATAACTCTAAAATAAAACAGGAGGCTGCCATATCCCGCGATGTTCGAAATGCTATCCAGCCTGACTTGGATGCCTTGAACCGAGCCGTGCGACGGTACGAGAAGAAAGCTACGGTGCTCGCATTCCAGACCGAGTCGCGCTTCGCGGCCGTTGACACTCGCCTGAACGACGCCATTGCTCTGGCCGCGGCGGCGGCGAAGAACAGTGCCGCCCGCCCGGGATTCTTGCAGTGGCTGGTAGAGTCCGTGTGGGCAATCATCACGATGCCCTTCTATGCCATAGTGGCGTTGCTCGTGCTGCCGTTTAAGACGGTTCGTGGGCTTCTGAAGCATAAGAAGAAGCAGTTGCCGGAACGGAGCTCGCGATCGAGTCGTAACGGCAAGGCCATGGGCCACGGTCGGATGGCAACGGATCGACCGCCGAGCCGCGTCTCCAGAAGATGAATGCGCCTGGGGAAAGAAAGGCGATGGTACGGAGGGGAAACTCATGAGATATGTCTTTCCGAGGATTCAAAAATGGTCGACACAGGTGACTGCGGCCAAAGGCTTCAAAAGATGGCCAAAGAAGGGAATGGACACACACACACACACACGCCCACGCCCACGACATACGGTGAAAAAGATCATTGGTGTTGTAACGGGGGTTTTTGTTTTTTTCAGCGCATGGCTCGCACTGGATTATTAAAATGTCTTATCTTGTATTGTTAGTGTCGTATCGAATTATCGACCATCACAATATAATCCGAGCATTCGATGTGAAGTCGTAGTCTTCCGTATCTACGGAGCGTGTGCGGTCCATGGGTGCTGGAGCGAGTTGAACGATGTCGCCGGGGCAACTAACTATTCAAAACAAGCCGGAGTCATGATCGTGAGATCTTGGGCCATGCCAACCCGCCATGTTTGGGTTTCTTTGGAAACTTGACAGCTCGAAGGCGCAGACCGCTCGTTTGGACAAGAAATTTGGAAGGGAAGAACACGGTTCAATATCCGTGCCACCACGCGCAGATGGTCTAGCCTGACAATCAACCGTAATGGAATTTGTTTGTCCTGGGCAGAAGTGCCCAAACCGCCTGGGCCCCCAATTTGGGAGTGGTCTCACAACCCTCATGGTTCAAAAAGGTCAGAGCAGAACGAAGGTGATGCCAAAGCAGTTCACAACAGAGCCTGGGCCGGACAATATTATTGTACGCAATGGTCGGTCGCCGCGTTATGCAATGCGGGTTTCCCCGCGGACCCGGCCAGAAACAAGAAGAGGTCCATGGTTTTCCCATCTTGAAATGAGGGGGCGGGGAAGATACACGGTCTCCTAGCCTACCTAGGGTTTCCGAGGGGAGGGAAAGACGAACAAATGGATGGTCCTAAACGACGATCAGGAAAGCACCCAGGCGAGACCCGTTCGAACGCTCAACCCCCGAAGATTAGACGGGCCCGCCGTTTGGGATACGGCGGCTCAAGGGGCACTCGTGATCCTAGCGAAGATCCTTCTGGTGGCATCAATCCAGCCAGGCGAGACTGTGTGCGTGGCAGGGACCAACGGATCGGAGATTCCATTTTAGGAGATAACTATAGAGTGCCTATATTAGGTATATTTAGCCTAGCTTAGTATTAGAGCAGAACTTAGAAGAATTAACCCTGCTTATATATAACTATATCTACCCTAACTAAGAGGCTTCTCCTGAGACGACCAGGTTTGAATCTGTGATGCAATAGTATGGCGGCACGCTCGGCAAATATGGGACGACCAACGAGGGTTTGGTTGGTTGTGGACGACACGACAAAAACTGCTGATAGATTGAATGAAGCGAATATCATCCCGTGGCTGTGAACATTCTTCTCGTCGGGCTTCCCAGGTTTGGTATTGTGCTGCAAAGGAACGTTGCAGGGGCAGCGCATCACGAAGGAGCGGCATAATGCCCCCCTCTCTCCGCGAGGTCGGACGAACTGGTTGGGTAGAATAGTTCAGCTAAATTCAATCGGGAGATTTTCTGCGAGTGGTATGGTTCAGAATATCGCCCCGCAGCGGACCGTCGATGTCTTCCCAAGGAGGCTGAAGGGCCAGTAGCCACTGGTTCACGGGAGTCCGCAGACATGGCGTTCGGCAGTGGGCCGCGAGCTCCCGCAGCTAGTCAGTCATTTGCGTCGTACAAGAACGGTATAAAGTCCGGCGTTGAGCGTTTTCTTTTCTTGGTATGTCGGCTAAGCCTAGTTCGCATCGTTCAATCGTGGGGCTGACTTACGGAAATTCCGTTGGGGGAGCAAAACAGCTGTCGAACATTATTCTTCAGGATCATTAGAATGGGGGAGGCTTATGCGGCGAGGATTTGCTCGTATCAAAGCGAGCAAGGATGCAGAAACCCCTTTATGCGATGAGGCGCAGAGCGAGTGGATCGAGTTCATCGTTAGTTGTTGGACATTATAGTGTTCCGAAATTTCTGCTTTTTCTGAAAAAAAGCAGTGCTTTTATATTAGCTAAAAAAAAAGCAGGAAAAAACTACTTATTTATAGTACTAAGCCTAATTTAGATTACTAAAGGTTATTCTAATTTAATATAACTACTTATCTTAAAAAATTACTTATATTTTAAAACTTCTTATTTATATCTCTAAATCTATATATTATAAAAGTATAAATAATAGGAATTAAACTTATAAGCTCTTATATATAGATAATATTAGTAATATAATATATATAACTAATTACTATATTATATAGTATTTAATTTATATAAATATAAGTAAATAATTATAAATTATATCCTTATTCTTCTTAAGGTCTTAGTTCTTAAATATCCCTACTTTCTATACCTTCTCTTATATATATCTCTACCTAGTTAGGCTTAGGGTACCTATTTTTAACTAATTAGAGGCCTTAGTAAGGCCTAAGTAAGATATGCTTACTTAAGCCTAAAAAAGCAGTGCTTTGCTTTGCTTAAGCCTAAAAAAGCACGGGGGTGCATTTGCACCTTAGGAACCCTATTGGACAAGGCCATTCCAAAGACCATGTGTCGATCGGAATCCTCTCAGGGTCCTACTCCTTTAAGTATTAACAGGGCGGCGCTAGGCATAGGGCAGGTAGAAGCTAGGTAGTATAAGGAACAATAGCAGGTACAGGGTGCAGAGCCACGCTATTAGCAAAACGTTAGCAAATTAGTAGTAAATATATATACCCTTAAGAAAACTCTATAAGCTAGAAACTTAGAAGGTTAAGTAATGGTTTAATATAACTATATATACTTATATTTTAGTATTCTAACCCTTCTTAGTTTAAGCTTATAGCTATACTCTTATAATTCTATTACTTCTACTTTAATTTAAGAAACTAGTATTAATTAGAATATTTAAAATAAACTAGTAATAATATATTAATAAATTAGTAATAGAGTTTAACTATAAAAAACTCTAGGCTAGGTATATAGAATATAACTAATAAGGTCCTAATTAATATAATATAAGCTACTTACTAAGCCCTAAGATATAAAGAATATAATATAAATACTATAATAAGGAGATAAATAACCCTAGTAATAATATAATAGGAGAGATAACTCTAAAGGGGTAACCCTAGTCCTAGATCGCGCTAGAGTAAGTAAACTAACTCTCGCTTAGTAAATAAATAGTAAGTAGTAGCTAATAAGGTACCCTACCTAAGACCCCCTAAGAAGCTAGTATCTTAAGTATCCTTACCTAAGTAATAGGACTATTATAGAAATAATAAGAGAGCCTTATAGAGTAAATATATTTATAATAGTAGTAGTATAAGGAATAAACTATTACCCTATTATAGGAACTTACTAACTACTTAGTAATAAGGTACCTATAGAGAGAATATAAGAAATCCCCTATATATAACTACTATACTATAAGTAAGGACTTTATTATAAACTAGGTTAGTAACTAGATCTAGGTACTTAAAAATAGATACTAACTACGCGCTAGTAATATACTAGAGTAATAGATCTAATAAATACTTATAAAGATAAGCTTATCCCTATAGACTTAATAGTAATACTATGTGGCCCGTTCGGCTCCGATATAATCGGCCCTAGTGCGGCGCGCGTCCGACTTTATGCAGTGATATTAAAAGGGTTTGCTTGCGAGTAGTAGGAACGTATAGGGTTCTTATATTATTTTCCTTAACTAATAGAGGGTATAGGTTAAAATACCTATATAGTATTTCCCGAATTATACTTATAAACTAGGTGAATTTGTTATAGTCTTTTTATAAAGGGGCTGCGGCGTAATTCCGAACTTAATAGTAATACTATAGGGCTAAGCTAGAAGGAGACCTAGCTTAGGCTACCTTTATAGTATTTATTTATTAATAATATATTAACCTAGAGCTTTAAGAGTAGAAGTATTATAAATAGCTAGATATAATAAGGTAGAAAGAGATATAGCTATTAATATAGTTTTTTATTAAATACTTAGTAATATATTAGAACTAAGATATAGCTAATATAGAAAATAGTAAAGCTAAGGCTTATATATTATACTTCTAACTAACCCCCTTTTTATCTAAGGAGCTTAAATATTAGAAAGTTAAAATATAAAAACTAAGGGATATAGCTATAGAAGTAGAATACTTATAAGAGATATATTACTAATAGGGTAGTAAAACCCTATAGAGTAAGAGTAGGAAGTAATATATAAGTAAAGAGTATATACTAAGGGTCCCCCCTATAATAAAAGTAAGCTAAAAGGGGGGCTAGTAAGGCTCTAGCTATAAGACTACGCGAGGTTCCTAGAGCCTAATACCTTACTAACTAGTTAGTAGTATATTATAGGGATCTAATAGGAGCTAGCTTATATTTAGCCCTAGTATATAACTTATAATATCTAACCCCTTAGTATACTTTAGCTATAAGAAGAAAGGGTATAAGAGGGTAAGCTACCTAGATAAATAATAAAATATAAATAAAATACTAATAAGGTACTAAGTATTTACTAAGAAAGCGAGAGTAAATATAATCTAATCTATAAGAGAGGTTAAAGAACTTAATTTATTTAAAAATAAATAAGCTAGGGGATTATACTAATAACCCCTATACTTATATTAAAACTAAATACCTTCCTAAGGGGAAATATTATAAAAGAATAGGTAATTATTCTCTAGAATATTATTAAATAAGAAGTAGTAATAGATATAAATTCCTATTCCTAAGTTAATATTATTAGTAGTTAACTAATAAAGTCCTTATAATTATAACTTATAATAGCGCGCGCCTTTATATTAGAAGGGTTTAATAGGTCCTCTATAATAAGCTAGAATATATACTAGTTAACCTTCTTCTTTATTAACTTAAGGGGATAATTAAAAAAGATATAATAACTCTTTGCTAAGGCTCCTTACTCTAAAGGAGCAAGGGACCTCCTCTTATTATAATACTTTATAAGAAAGGAGGGTATTATAATTAATATTTAGATAAATACCTAGGGATATAAGCGCCTTAGTATTACTAAGCTATCAATACTTATATAAGAGGTTATTAAGAATAGCTAGAGGGCTTATATTATATATATATTAGGGAATATTACCTCCTATAAGCTACTAATAGAGGCCCTAGGTAAAGAGGATACCTTAGAGGGTAAAGTAAAATTACTACTAGAGCTACTTAATAAATAAGTAATATTTAATAAGTAGTTAATAAAGGAATACCTAGCCCTAGAGGGTATAGAATATACTATTAACTTAGTTAAAGAGAAGAAACCTCTATATAAGCCTATCTACTTATTAAATAAGTACTAGCTAGAGGAGCTCTACTAATATATCACTAATAACTAAGTAATAGAGTAGATTTAACCCTTAATAAGTAAGGTAAGCGCCCCTATTCTTTTTATACCTAAGAAGGATAGATTCTTATACCTTTATATAAATTATTAAGGCTTTAATAAGGTAATACTAAAGAATTAATATCTACTCCCCCTTATTAGTAAGCTATTAAATAGGCTTTAGGGAGTAAAAAAGATATTAAAAATTAACCTTTAAGATATATACTACTATATCTATATTAAGCTAGAAGACTACTAGAAAATAGCTTTTAAGACTTATTATAAGTACTTTAAATATACTATTATACTATTTAGACTTATAACCGCCCTAGTAACGTTCTAGGTATATATTTACTAAGCGCTTACTAAGCTACTAGATACTTATTATATTACTTATATAGATAATATTATAGTTTACTATAAGATAAGAGAGTAGTATATAAAAGACCTTTACTAAGTACTCTATAGGCTTTACTAGTAAGCGCTATATACTAAGTTTAGTAAGTATTGAGTTCGGAATTACGCCGCAGCCCCTTTGTAAAAAGACTATAATAAATTCACCTAGTTTATAAGTATAATTCGGGAAATACTATATAGATATTTTAACTTATACCCTCTACTAGTTAAGGAAAATAATATAAGAACCCTATATATTCCTACTACTCGTAAGTAAACCCTCTAAATATTATAAAGTTAGATACGCGCTATACTAGGGCTAATTATATTAGAGCTAAACAGGCTACTAAGGCTCTCGTGGCAACGCCCTCGCTAAACCTTCTAGTAAGGTACTGCAAAAGCTATTATATAAGATAACTCCTTAACTTAAAAGGTCGACCTTCTAGTAAGGTGCTAAAGGTGCTGCGAAAGCCACTATATGAGATAACTCCTTAACCTAAAAGGTCGACCTTCTAGCAAGGTGAACGCTACTATACGAAAGGTGACTCCTTAGTTTAGTAAGTATAGGTTCTATTAATAATAAGTAGAGTTCTTAGGGTATATTATTATACCTAAAGGTTATTAATAAACTAAACCTATATCTAAGCTATTACTAAATAGAAGCTACTTAAGATATATAGGGAGATCTAAGTCTTTCTAGGATTTTATAATTTCTACTATAAGTTTATTATAAGCTATTTAGGTATTATAGCCCCTATAATATCCCTACTAAAGAGTAATAAGAATAGTAAGAAGGAAAGCGAATTTTACTAGCTAGAAGAGGCCTAATAGGCCTTTAAATAGCTCTAAGCTACTTTCTACTTAATAACTATTTTCTAATATTAGAACTTAACTTATAAAATAAGGGTTAAGATAGATACTTCTATAAAAGCTATATCTAGTATCTTATTATGATATATTAATAGCTAGTAATAACTAGTTACTTACTATTTATAAAAGCTTAGTAATACTAAGTAGTATTAGGGAGTAAGCTAGTAAGAGCTTCTCGCTATACCTAAAAGCCTAGACTACTAGGCTTATTATATTTAGGGTATATTAAAGAAGTTTATAGTCCTAATAGATTATTAGCGCGTTAGTATAAGACCTTTAGGGAAGGCTCGCTAGATAGGTATATAAGCTCTTAGCGTTTAACTTTAACCTAGAGTATAGGTTAGGGGTTATAAACCTAGTAAATAAGCTATCTAAGAGGCTAGATTATATAAAAGGGGGGGTAAAATATAATAATATACTCTTAACCCTAGTAAGGAAGCTAGGGTTTATTAATAACCTACTAGTAAACCTTTAGATAAGTATTACTACTTTATAAGATAAATAGAGACCTTAAAAGTATTTATTAATATTATAAGGGCTGTTATAAAATAACGCCCCTTTTAGATAGATAGCTCTAGGGGTAAACATACCTTAGTCTCTAGTTAGTATAGCGCTCTATAGTATACTAATACTACTATAACTATAATAGCTATAAGGCCTCTGGCCACTACATAGTGATTTTACCTGCTTAAGTGTAATAGACCTTCTAACTCCGCGCCTCCTAATAATATATAGCCTTCGGTTACGTGATCGTAACTTTCCTAACTATAGCTATACTTATATATACCTATTAATAGCCTCACGATCTTTAACTTTATATTAATAATAACGTGGTTTTTAATTATTCAATAGACTATGAAACTATTAACTTATCCTCTCGCGCACTACTCGCGCTACTATTAAATACTACCTCTATTACTACTTTATCCGCTAGCTATACTATTATTAATAACGCTCTCTCTATTTAGCATAAGCTATACTTACTAACGTTTCCCTAAGGGGCTTAGGCTACCTCTACTTTAATAGTACGGAGGACCTGCTTAAAGAAGGGCTACTCTATAGAGTATATAATAACCCGCCTAGCTTCTACTACTAAATCTGCTTATTTAGCTATAATATAATAATAAATATCCCCTCTCGGGGTATTAATAAGAGCCCTCTTAAGGGCTATATTAATAATATACTCTCTATATATAACGGAGTAGTTAAAAAAGGAGTAGGTTTTATTAACTATATTAATACTAAACTCTCTAGTAAGCTCTTATATATTATTAGTATTAAAGGGTATACCTCGCGTAGGCTTAGCGTTTTTATATATAAGGTCTAGTGCTAATATAGTTAAGGATTTATTATAATTTAGATAAGAATAAGGAAGAGGGAGAGGTATAAGGCCCTGCTCGTAGTAATAGAGCTTTTTATACTTCTAGCTATAAGAACCTCTTAGGAAAGACCTCTTTAGTTAAGGAGTTACCTCTTATATAGTAATATTTACCTTTAATACCTTATTAGAAGGTTAACCTTTTAGGCTAAGGAGTTATCTTATATAGTAACTTTTATAGTACTTTTAGTACCTTGCTAGAAGGTCGACCTTTTAGGTTAAGGAGTTATTTTATATAGTAGCTTTTACCTTACTAGAAGGTTTAGCGAGGGCGTT
>JAVHLU010000972.1:0-41239 GCA_036785755.1 Colletotrichum ledebouriae
CCATATACTATATAAATATATCTAGGTATCCTATTATCCTACCTTAATTAGTAAGACGAAGCTCTAAGTAGTTTATAATTTCTATAAGGTTAAATTCTAGAGGAAGCTTTATTATAAAAGTGTAACGAGAGTATATAAACCTAGCTTTAGGGTAATATTCCTAAGCTTATTAATAATATTTATTATAAAGGAGCGAGAAGTTAAACTTAGCTATAGCTATAACTATAATATCTATTAGATTTTAGGACTATAAGATCTCCTTAATACTATTAAACTCTCTACTCTTCCTTACCTTATTATTATACTTAATCTTATACCTATAGTGCTTATAGATACTTAGATTATTATATAAATAACTCTCTCAAGTTTTATAGAATAACTAGTTGGTATAAAGGGGACCTAGTATAGAAATATATTTAAAGTATGGTTTATAAATATAGACATTAGTTATAGGGTTCCTAGTAGTATAGGCCTACTCCTTATAATAAGTATAAGGTATTGTGTTATAACTACCTTAGCATTAAATAAATAAGCTATATATACCTATTATATACTAAAAGACCTTTATCTCCTATAACCTAGCGAGGAGATAAAGACTTAATAATAGAAGTCTCTAGACCTTTTAGTTACTGTAAATATTTATTTAAAGTCCTATTTAATAAGGTAAGCCTTCTAGAAAGCTAGCCTTATTACCTTAGTAGTTTTATTAGAGAATATCTATAATATAAACGCTATTTCTAAGTATATATTACTAGGGATATTAAGTAAAACATAAAGAAGGCTTATAGCTACCTAGAAATTATAATTATTAGCTAGAAAGTATAGGGATAATAATAAGGAGGGGAAGGAATACCTAGAGTTAATTATTAGAGTATTAGATATAAAGAGGTATATTATTTTTCTTTATTTTAAGTATAGGGATATCAAGGCTACGGATATAGAGGGTTATTATTAATAGAAGATAATAAGAGCGAGGTAACTTATATTTCTAACGCTTAAGATAAACAAGTTACATTTAGTTATAATAAAAGGAGATATTTTATAAATATAGGAGAGCAAGTATAAAGAGGCTGGATGAAGATTAAATAATTAAGTAGAGGTAGTTATCATAAGAGGTTAAGTTAATAATAGAGGATAGAGGAGGATATTTATTTAGTTTTTTAATTAAACTACTCGTTTTAATAGCTATTACTAGCTATTATTTCTCGTATTCTTTCCCTATATATAACCGCTCTAATTTACCTTTCTATGTAGTATAAGTCTTTTATTCTAAGTCTACTTTACTTTATTAAGGCTAAGGAGGGTAAGGGAGGGGAGTTAATCATTCCTTTTATAAGCTACTAATAAATTACTATATTATTAATGTAATTAGTAGATACAAAAACGCACTCCTAACCCCTTAAACCTTCTAGTTTCTCTCTTATATCTATATATATAGTTACTGTTAAGCTTAATTTATGTATTAACTATACAATATTAATTACTATACTATAGCTTCTTCTTTACTTCTAACTTTATATTTATTTAGCTCTTTGGTTTATAAATTACTTATACTTACCCTTTCTTAACTTTGCTTATAATATATTATAATAGGGAAAGTTACTATTTATAATAAAAAAGCTTTAGATACTTATATATAGGAGTTAAGATCCTTAAACCTTCCTATTATTAATATTTGGTTTTTAACTAAGCTTATACTTAATAAGCTAAGTATAAGTAGGTTTTAGGTATAGGGATAGAATAATAGAGATATCCTAGGCTTTAGACCTCCTAACTAACTTAGTTACTAGCCTTAGCTAATTAATTATAATATATACCTTCTACCTAGGAAGGATAATATCCCTAGTTAGATAGACTCTTTTAATATAATATTAAAACATAACTTTATAAAGAATTAGAGTAAGACCTTAGAAGTAATAGAGGAGAGAATTTGCTCTTTATACTTATAATAGGTTATAGCTAGTATATTTAATATTATCAGTATACTTAAGATAGTAACTCTAATATATACTAAGGATAATATAGTAGTTACCTGTTACCTTATAAGGCCTACTAAGCCTAGCTAACTGCTCTACTATAGGATAATTAGAGGTATAGAGGATACTATAGTTACCTAGATTAAGGCTAAATCCCCTAATATAATTCTTATTTATCTATAAGTACCTAAATCTACTAAAGTAATTACTATAAGTCTATTAATCAATTTATAGGATAGGGGAAGCTAGTTTTATAATAATTAATAGTTAAGAAGAGGAGTAGAAGGATAAATATAGACCTTAATATTTATTACTATAAGTCTTTTACTAGGGAGTAATATAGGGGAGATCTTAAATAGAATAGCTATACCCTATTAAACTTTAATATATTACCCTCTCCTATAGGCTTTAGGCCTACACTGTATTAATTAGCTTAGGTCTTTTATATAGATTAGAGGCCTAGTACTATTTAAGTAGCCTATTAAGATAAGATATTAAGCTTAGATTAATTAGTTATTAATAGCTTTTAATAACGAAATACCTCTAAAGGGATATTAGATGTAACTAAAGGTAGACAGACTACTACGCGATTAATACTTTTATTAAGAGATAATAATATTAGGAAAATAGTAACTTAAAAAGATATTAAATACTAGATAGCTATGTATACCCCTCGATTTGTATTTAAATAAGATAAATATTAACTTACTAGTACCTAAAGATATTAATTTATAACTAGTTTAATACTTTCTTTTAATCTAGAAGAATTAGATAGGGAGAAAGGTTTATTAAAAGAACTAAATATCTAGAGTATAAGTAGCAGAAATCAGTATAAGAAGTATAAGAGGGATTATAACTTATAGTAGCTAGCTAACTTTATAAAGTATCTCCATTACCCTACGTTTATAAAACTATCCATATCGCCCTACTTAGCCCCTACTACCCTAAGAGATCTTATATTTAACCCTACTAATACTTTAGTAGTATTTATTATTAAGAGACCTGAAGGAAACCCTATACTAACTAAAGATAAACCCTTACTAGTAGTCCTATAGTATATATAATAGAGCTAAGAGTCTATAAATTACCTAATAACCTAATATAGAAGAGGGTTACCTATTATAACTTCGAAGTAAGTAGAATATTTATTAGACCTCTATAATATATAAGGAAGGGTAATAAGGTAAGAAGATTTCGAGAAATCGCCTTTCTTGCTACTGCGCCCTCCTACTCCTTTGCCTATAGATAGTAACGTTGTAGACTTTAGGAATAATAACTACATTATACTATCTCCTATAGGGGATACCCCTTAACCTATTTATAGATTATTAGTATTATCTAGGTTCGCTATATCTGAAATACTAAATAATAAGCTTAAGCACCTTACATACTAACTTTAGTTATACGTCTTATAGATACTAAGTTATAGTATAACTACTATGCTACGCCTAATAACTATACTTATAGATATGGCCTCTAGCCACTGCATCGTGATTTTACCTGCTTAAGTGTAACAGACCTTCTAACTCCGCGCCTCCTGATAATATATAGCCTTTGGTTATATGATTATAGCTTTCCTAACTATAGCTATACTAATATATACCCTACTAGATAGCCTCACGATCTTTAACTTTATATTAATAATAACATTGTTTTTAATTATTTAATAGACTATAAAATTACTAACTTTTCCTCTCGCGCACTACCTACGCTGTTATTAAATACCACCTCTATTACTACTTCGTCCGCTAGTTATTACTATCTTTATAGTCCTCTTATTCGATCGGGTTATCTAACGCCTTCGTAGCTATGCTATCGTTAGTAACGCTCTCTCTATTAGTTAGTATAAGCTATACTTACTAATATTCCCCTAAGGGGCCTAGGCTACCTCTGCCTTAATAGTGCAGAGGACCTACTTAAAGAAGGGCTACTCTATAGGGTATATAATAACCTACCTAGCGTCTACTACTAAGTCTACTTACTTAGCTATAATATAATAATAAGCATCCCCTCTATAGGTATTAATAAGAGCCCTCCTAAGGGCTATACTAATAATATACTCTTTATATATAATAGAGTAGTTAAAGAAAGAGTAAGTTTTATTAATTATATTAATCCTAAACTATCTAGTAACCTCTTATATATTATTAGTAGTAAAGGGTATATCTCGCGCGGGCTTAGCGTTTTTATATATAAGGTTTAGTATTAATATAGTTAAGAGATAAGGATAAGGAAGAGAGATAGGTATAAAGCCTTGCTTATAGTAATAGAGCTTTTTATACTTCTAGCTATAAGAACCTCTTAGGAAAGCCCTCTTTAGTTAAGGAGTTATCTTATATAGTAGCTTTCGTAGCACTTTATTAGAAGGTTTAGCGAGGGCGTTACTATAAGAGCCTTAGTAGCCTATTTAGCTCTAATATAATTAGCCCTAGTATAGCGCGCTTCTAACGTTATACGAGGGTTTACTTATAAGTAGTAGGAATATATAGGGTTCTTATATGATTTTCCTTAACTAGTAGAAGGTATAGGTTAAAATATTTATATAGTATTTCCTAAATTATACTTACGAACTAGGTGAATTTGTTATAGTCTTTTTGCAAAGGGGCTGCGGCGTAATTCCGAACTTAATACTTATAGATATTATTATATCCTAAGCGACCTAATCCTTTAAATAAGCGTAATTATAGTTATATAGATAATATCTAGCAAAGGATTAACTAATAGCACTAGATTAAGTAGAATATACCTAAAGGAGCGTATTATTATAACTTTTTATACTTAGTATAATAAAGCAGATAGTTCTGGCTATACTAAGGATTGGAATAAGATAAGGAGTATGATAAAGAGGAGGAAGTAATAAGGCTATTATTAAGATATAACCTATAATAGAAAATAGTTAAACCTAAGGGATTATCTTAGCAATAGGATTACCCGCTTAGAAGATATTATTAATAGATTAGACTTCTAAATAGAGTTTATTTATAGTCTTTATAAAGTAGTTTGACTTATTCTATTTTAAGACTCTCCTTTATAATATTATAAAAAGTCTTAATGGGATAATTAGGATAGGATAAGATAGACTTAGCTATATAGTTTTTAAGAAGCTCCCTTAGCGCACGGGCTTATTATAAGAGGATTATAGAGTAGAGTATAGAGTAGGGAAGCGTAGCAGACTTTAGTATTATTTATATATTTTTCCTATTAGTACCTTAATAATCCTATACCTCGTTTTTTAGTATTCTCCTAGTAAACCTATACCTAATTTAGATAATCTCTTTTAATTAAATCTATAAGTTACTTAGTATATCTTTTAAGCTTGTTTTTAATATTCGTACCTATTCGTAGGTAGAGTTATATTATTTATTATCTTTTTAGTTCATATCGGTTCTAGCCCTTTCTATTACTCTCTATTACCTTAATAGCTCTTAGCTCTAATATAGCTATCTTATACTTTATAACCTATTTAGAGGTTACTTTCTATATTATAAACTTCCCTTTATAGGGGATTTAGAGGACTTTAGTATATATCTCTCTTATAGTCTCAAGCTGATAGATCTTATTAATCCCCACTCTCGCTCCTCACTAAATAATACCCTTGGGAATTAAGTTCTCTAGAATAAAGGAGGTTTAATAATACTTATAATAAATTATCGTAATTCCTATGAAAACGTCGCCCACGAGCTTTTATATAAGCGAATAACTATCTTCGATTCGTCTATTGCTTTAATGCCTCGAAGAACGGAGTTACCCTACTACTAGATTCCCTAGTTGCTTCTTAGCTATCTACTCTGGTTTGCTTTGCTTGACCTATACTCTATCTATGTTTTGAGTGGCAGTAGTGACGAATTGTTCTATGCAAAGGTCGCAGACTATTAGTCGCACCTCGACGTTAAAGACAATGTTGGAAGAAGATAGTGGAAGGTTTGCACCGTAGCGTGATGATAATGCAAGCTTGGCCGGGCTATACACCCAACGAGGGGAGCTCACCATCTGTCAAACCGTTAGAGCCCAGCGCACGATGCAAGTCCTCACTGGCAATCGTAAGCTCATAGCATTCCCGCTATATAGGTTAGCAACTTTAGTAAGGAACCGTAAACTCCAACTCGCGATTTTATGCACCTGCTGTTCGACCCTTCCCTACAGGTTGGTAATCACAGAAACTACCTATGGGCCGGTAGCTAGCGCCCGCGTAGATGTATCTTGTATGAGGTGATGTAAGTAGAAATCTCCTTATCTGGCTTTTCGCCCTGCACCACCTAAGGACTGCGTCAATAGGTAGCCTTAGCGACGCAGTTGCGCACTTTGAGATTGAACCAGGAACAGGCGCTGCCTTATGTTATGCAGCTAGCCTGCGTTTGCTGATCTTAATAGCGCTTGACCACGACCTTATCTTGACGGCACTCCATGTCGGTGCGCCGGTTGCAGCCGTCGTTCCCTTTCCCATGTACATCCATGAACCCGATTGCTTACCGGCGGAGTTCGGAAAATCGGCCGAGTTATTTAGAGGGGCATGAACCCCGCCTATACACCTATTGTTGAGAAACGTCCTATAGGGCCACATTTATAGTTACTGAAGAGCTTGTTCTATTGCAACGAGAGCGGCCGTAACGTGGTCGCTTATAACCACGGTCGGAGGAACGACCCCTGGAAAAAGGTCGCTCCGGAGCCGACGTTAGTCACGTGCCGCGCTGGGAACGGGCGATGCTGAAGGCATCACGATACCTATGGATCCTCTCAATTCCAGGATTTTCGACGTATCACGTCGGGCAGCACTGAAGACCGTCCCTGGAAATCCTAGCCAGATCTCTAACCGCAGTTTGCGACTATCATAATATATTTGATTTCATCAATAGTGCATCTCAGATAATCTCCATTTATTATAATCATGTCTGATGAGATTTATAACTGGAGGAACCTTGACTAAGCTGCGAATCTCAATCGACAAACTTGTATGAGAGTCTGAGCGCCGCAGGATGGCGAGAGAGCTTAGAGACAAGTCTAACATCCAACACCCCATGCTGCGGCTGTTTACGCATCCACGAAATGCTCCTGATGATGATCGAACACACGCCTCACTCTCACAAGACCTCCCTCAGCCGCACGTAGGACTGTCTAGGCCTAACAGTCACCCCATCGAAGGCCTCGTAACCGGAAAGCTCAGGCGGACACGGCAGGAACTCAAATCTCCAGAAGAACAGCGCCGTGAACAGGCGCAGGTTGAGATACGCTAGCCGCCGCCCTAAGCAGGCCCTCGGACCCAGGCCGAACGTCATGTGCGGCCCAGCGGTGGCGTCGAACACCATCCCGTCGGGGCCATCGCCCGGGATGAGCCATCTCTCCGGCGCGAACTCGGCGGGCGGATACGCGGAAGAGTCCCAGCTGTGTCGGATGCGACTCGCGGCGTTGAGGGCCGACTCGGTCCGGTCCGAATCGGGAATCTTGAAGGCGGGCTTCGTGATGCTCTGCCCGACGGTAACCATGATGACGCTTGTGTCCTTGGGGATGTGGTGCCCAAGGATCGTCGTGTCCTGCATGGTGAGCCGCTCGGTGCCAGCCGTCGTCCCGCTGCAGCGCAGGATCTCCTCCATCGTGGCGTCGAGGTAGGGGATGCTGGTCTTGATAATCTCCTCGCACGTCGGCTGACGGTTCTCAGCAGCCGCTGCGACGAACTGCTTGCGGAGCTCTTCGCGGAGCACCCGTTGGGCGCGCTGGTTGTCGGCCAGGTACTTGACGCCCCATGCGAATGTCGTGGCGGAAGATTCGTGACCGGCCATGAGGAAACCAAAGATCTGGTTAGAAAATGTTTTTATCAGCAGAGAGTCCCTATGTACGAGTCCCCTGATGATAACGTCCTACGTACCTCGCTATGCATCGCGGTCGAGTCGAATTCGGGCTCTCGACCTTCCTTTTCGGCAAACAGCTTCTCCCGGTGTATCATGTGGTCCACTGCTGATAGAACGGGCTCCTCCTTCTGCAGTTTCTTCACGGAATTTTGAATCTCTCGGCTGAGCATGTCCTCTGTGATGGTCTTGGCCTTCTTGATCCGCGCAGTCTGCAGGAGGTACCACGACCGGACCTTCGGCACTACTGCCTTGCTCGTCTCTTCCACAGTCTCCGATAGGTCCAGAATCGCCTGCGTCACTTCATTCTTCGTCCCTTCATGGAATTCCACGGGGTCGTTGGGTCCTGACACCGGCGGGACCTCGGTTAATGAGGACACGACCTCGATCCTCGCGGGAACCGACCTATACTTAAAGCTGGACCCGAACGCAAACCCGAAAACGGCATCCAGAGCTCCAGCGTAGACGTCCTCAAACGCCGGGAACGGCGATTCCCGGGCGAGACGATGCTTGTGCTCCCAAAGCTCGATCACGTTCAGTACGCTCTGGTATATGGGTTCTGCGGCGACGTTATGCAGGAAAGTGGGCGTCATGAGATCTTGCAACCACCTCCGCTGCTTCTTGAAGAGCGGATTCGACGTCCTCATGAGGAAATGCCACTGCGGGAACAAATGCTCGAATCTGCGGCGGAAGGAATCACCTCGGTCGAAATGCTGGGTTCGCCGAATCGAAATGTCTTCCGCCTCGCGATAGTCGGTGATAACGACTATAGGTTTCGAGAGGGGCCCCATCAACAGCTGGAAGATGGGAGACTGCAGGCGGTCACAGTGGGAGGCAATCCATCCCGACATGGACACACCCTGTTTTTGGCTGGCGATGAATGCGGGGACATCGCCCAGGAGGGACTCGGTGGCACTCTTGTTGTGTGGTATTCCAGGAAGTGGTTTAGGAAGCAATTGCAGGTAGAGCAGGTACAAGAAGGTCACGCCTGAGCATGCGAGAACAGTATAAATGGGAATGCTGGACGATTCAAACCCGATCATGATGGGGATTGGAGGTTGGAAAAGACGGGTTTGAATGAAACTAAGAGAGGTTGACAACTCGGCGTCCTTCGCAGAGGCCTCCCTCGGCCTTAATATACCTTGACCAACGCAGCTTTACGTAGGGTACAATGCGGACTGCTCGGACGCTATAAGCTGTAAAGAGAAGGTGTAAGCGAGGTAGGTCGCAATGAAATATGTTGAGGTGCATGTGTTTCGGCGTCTTTCGGAGGTCTTTGGCCGATGGTGCCGCCGGCTTTTCCGTTTTGTCCCTTTACTGTCCATTGATCATTATCCTCGAACCTGTTTCGAGCTGCTCATGATGGTTCTTCCTCTGTAAATCCCTCATGAAGAGCGGTAACATGCATTAGCTGATGGTTCACGCCTTTGTAGCTGAATAAATGGCCCCTGAGATAATACGTGTGAAGAAGTTCACTGAGAGAAATCTCTACGACCCTTCGAAGCAGTGTGCCTCGTGCTTTTGTCTGCTGGTAATACGATGCTTCTCGATAGGAGATTCAGATAGTCTACTTTATGTGACTGGGCCTTGTGAAGGATCGAGGATCAGTTTTCCAAGGTATGTAGAAGATGGACATGTAGAGCTCTGTGAGAGTATATAATATTATACAATGCTGCAGAGAACTGACCTCCTAAGTAACGCAGACCGTTTTGAAAAGTATACCCTCTTAGAAAATATATATACATGTAACATCATGAACCTGATGCTGCTCTTACTCCGGTTCTCGCAATGCAATAAAAACAATGCCTTCTACATACTCCATCCCATCAACATCACGAACTCAAGACTCGCGGCCAGGTGACCGGCCGCGATTCGCCCAAGCTCCCGAAGAAGGCCGACAGCACGGGGTTCATTCCAACCTTGGCCGTCTGTCGGACCCATTCTTCAAGCGCGAGCTCGGCGACGGGCTCACCCAGGACACCCTCCATATGCCGTCTCAAACCCGACAAGGGCACGACGACGTCGCCCACAACATGTCGATAGCGGACACCTGCCTGGTTGTTTTTTGTCTGTTCCTCGACGATGCCGCTGTGGATGTTGCGCAACATGCTCTTGACCGCCTGCTCCAAGGGCACCATGTTGAGAAAGCCTCGCAAGTTTGGAAGAACGCATACTGCCTTGGTCAGCTTGCAGTATTTGAGCAGGTTCCAGACGATGTCCATGTTGGTCGGCTCCTCCGCCGCGTAGTCCTTCCCTGTCGCGTTGTGGTGATTGCTGTTATTGTCATCGTCGGCGCCGCCGCCGCCGCCGCCGCCGCGCTGCACACTGGTGAGGCGGTGAATCCAGATAGGCCATCCGGCACGAAGACCCCCTTGTCGTTCGGCACAGCAGTCGTTCAATCTCTCCAGATATCGTTCGCTGGCCCATTTGGACGCACTGTACCCGTCGAAAGCGTCGGCGGGGGGTGGGTAGCGTGCGGCAGACTCCTCGCCGAACTCGTCCAGGCTGGCGTACTGCAGGACGCTGGCCGTCGACACGTAATGGATGGGGATCCTCTTGCCGACAAGCAGACACATGTCCACAATCTCCCGAGTGGCTCCCAGGTTGGTTCTGCGTAGGGACGGGTACGTCTTGAGATGGGAGGTGTCGGCGCCGTTGTGGATGATGAGGTCCGCCTCGCCGAAAACGGCGCGGGCTTTGGTCTCATCCAAGCCCAGGCGGGCGAGCCCGAGGTCTCCCTCGCTCACCACCACCTTGCCGTGTCTCAGGAGCGGAAGAGTCGACAGGCGGGCAGCGGCGTCTCGCACCCCGATGCAATGAACCCGGCGGACGCCTGGATCGGCGACCAGGGCTCGCAAGTACCCTTGCCCCAGCAACCCCGTCGCGCCAGTCAAGACGACGACGACGGCGCTGGGCGGCGATGGCGGTTGATGAGGGGCCGAAATCTTGAGCGCTGCCAACGTCGTCTCGGCAATGTCCGTTTCGACGTTCCAGTCGAAGGTGGACGCGGATGCGGTGGCCGACCCGGACGACGACACCCTATTACCGGGTGATGTCGAAGCATCGTCGTCAATCAACTTGGCCATGGCTGCCAGGCTGCTGGAAGCGAACAGGTTGACCAAGGGAACGCGCACCCCAAACTCGCCATGGATGCGCGCTTGCAGTTGAAGCAGCAGCAGCGAGGTGCCTCCGACGTAGAAGAAGTCCGTCTCGCTCGTCACGGTGTGCAGATTCGTGACGGCAGTCGAGATGACGTCGTCCCAAAGGCTCTTCAGCCGAGCTTCCGTCCGAGACAAGGCGGCGGCGGCGGCTGCTGCTGCTCTTTTGGCGTGGTCATCGCTGCCATCGCCATCGTCGCTCACAGGGGCAGCCTCAGCCTCGGGTAACGGGAGCAGGGCGACGGCCCTGCGGTCCAGCTTCCCAGACATGGTCATGGGAAAGTCGGGCACCGGCACCACGATGGCGGGCCACATGTACTGCGGTAGCGGCAGGCCCCCCGAGGAGAGGCGGCCGAGGAGCGTCTGCCGTTCGCGGGCGTCTGCCGGTGCCGCGTCCGGGTTCAGCTTGACATGGGCCACCAGGAACTCGGCGCTTTGCGGCGTCAGACGACGGGCGGTGACGACGACTTCGGACAGGAAGCCGTGCGACTCTTTCAAAATCGCCTTCTCCACCTCCTGGAAGTCGACCCGCAGTCCACGGATCTTATGTTGCGTGTCTCCAGACCGACGACCTTGGATCACGAGCTGGCCGTTGGCGCGCCAGCGGCCGATATCGCCGGTGCGGTGCATCCTGGTCCAGCCTTGCGAGAGAAATGCTGCCGGCGCCAGGTGGTCTGGCGGAAACTTGTCGGCCGCGGTCTTCTCCTTGTTCGTCTCCGTCTCTATCTCTCCTAAGACGTAGCCAGCCGCAACGCCAGCTCCGCCGATAAAGATCTCACCTACCACGCCCGGAGGCACGGGGCGAAGGCTCCCGTCGAGCACGTATACAGAATAGTTTGGAAACGGCCTGCCCACGGCGGCGGGAGACAGCTGCTGCTTCGCATCTTCAAGGCGCAGATCCCCGCCTGTCGCGATGAAGGTGATCTCGGTAGGGCCGTAGATGTGCACGACACGCGGCGGTTGTCCTCCGGTTTGGCGCGGGCCTGCGCAGGCTGCCAGGAGCTCGACCACGGCGTCGGTGCCGGGCTCCCCTCCGCTCAAGGCCGTCCTCCAGCTGCCCATTGCAACGGTCAATAGGGCTCGGTCTCCGTAGGTCAGCCAGTTCTTGTACTCGGACGGCACTGCGACGGTCACGGTGACGCCCTCGGCCGCGATGATTCTAGCGATGGCGGCGCCGTCGACGCGCTGCGCCCGCGGCACAATGCAGACGGTGCCGCCGTAAGCGAGGGCCAGGAAAGCTTGCAGGTAGGCCATGTCGAAGCCGATGGAGCTCTGTTGGAGGGCGACGACGTCGCTGCCGCCGCCGCCGCCGCCTCCACCTCCTCCGCTGCGTGTCTCCGGTACCAACTGGGGCACGGCGAACTCGGCCCAGTTGGTGAACCCCTCGTGCTTCAGGCAGATACCCTTGGGCGTCCCCGTCGATCCGCTGGTGTAGAGCAGCATCGCTGGGTCTTGGGGTCCCGGCGGTCGCCGACGACGTGCGGTCGATAAGGGACATTCCGATGTCCATGCCTCAACGCGGTCGACTCTAATAATTCTTACGCGCCCTCCGTCGGATATGGTGATGTCGTCTAATGCCGCAGCGGCCCGCTCCGCCGTCGAAGCGTCGACGAGGAGGATGGACGCCTTGCTGGAGGCAACCATGTCGACAAGACGCTTGACGACGGTGCCGGCATCGCAAGGAACGCACACTCCGTTGATGCCAAAGATTCCCAGCACCGAACAGAGCCAGTCGGGCGTCGGCTCCTGGTAGACAACCACAGACGCTCCGGGGGCGCAAGCCGCCGCCACAAGAGCAGCGCCGATGGCTCGCGACCTGGCAACCATGTCTTTGTACGTCATGGACGGGCCGCCATGAGGTGACTTGAGCGCCAGCGAGTGCGGGTGTTGTTCTGCGACTGCCTCGATTCTTGCCAGGACCGAGCCGTGAGTCTTTGTCCACTCGGACGGCGAAAAGTCTCCTAGAGCCACGCGGCACGTCAGCATCAATTTACCTCTTGGGGGGTCTCATTGTCCCAACTTACCCAGGCCGAAGCTGAGAGCACGCTCAATCTCCGGGGTCTCGTAGATCTGTGGCGCGGAAAACACTTGACCGGGACTCGTCACAAAGGACATCAACAACTTCTCGTAGGCCCCGAGGATGATCTCGGCATCTCGAACAGTGTACATGTCCTGGCGAACAATCAGCATCAAATGGCAGCCGCCGTTTCTACCATCGTCGGTGATGTCGAGCGCCACGTCGTACGGCACCTGTGGCAGCGCGAATGACAGCATCTCGAGCTCACAGTCGCCCCATTGCTGCCGCTTGGGCAGGCCCTGGCGGTAGTCGAAAAAGGTTTGGAAGATGGGTGTATGGGTCGAGGAACGGGGGATGCCGAGGCTGTGGTTCGTTTCACGCATGATTAGCCGCTGCGAGGGAATAAGGCAGACTATGCGTGACGTTGCGTGGATTCACGCCGCCGTAGGTGGATAGAACAGTGAGGGCTTTCTTTGAACTTACTCGTCGAGCAGGGCCTGGAAAGGAACGGACGAGTGCGTCAAGGCTTCGTCAGTCGTCTGCTTGGTGTTACGGACCGCCTCGTCAAAGGCTAGCTGCGGATCGCCGAGGAATCGCAGCGGGATCATGTTGACGTAAGGGCCCAGGCTCTCCATGGCGTCGTCCTGGACCCTGTTGGCATCAGCTATGCCGATGGCGACCTCGTCGACGTCTGCGAAGCGTGCCAGGCAGGCTCGGAAGACGGTGAGAAAGAAGTGGAACGGCCGCACTCTGTGACGCTGACAAAAGTCCCAGACGCGAGACTTGGTAGCAGCCTCGACCTGCAGCTTGACCTGGTGGTTACTGTACGCACCTTGCTCCGGGCGGCTCGCGACCGACGAGACGCTCAGCACCGGCAGCGGAGGAGGGCACGACACGAAGGTTTTCCTCCAGAAGGCGAGGTCGCGCTCCCACGCGCCCTCGCGCATGGCCTGGATCTGACCTTGAGCAAACGACGAGTACTGGTAGACGGCCTCGGCGGCGGCAGTCGTGTCGCCCTCACCCTTGTACAGTCGGAGGAGCTCTTTGTTGAGGATGGCGGACGAGAAACCGTCCAGGACCAGCGAGTGCGTTCCGTATAACAGAAAGTGCGTGTTGGGGGCCAGGGTCAGCAACACGATCCTCAGACACTCTCCGTCCGAAACGTCGTAGCTGTGGGCGTGAAGTTCCCTGGCGACGTCGTGAGCCTCCTGCTCGTCGACGATGCGCCGTCGCTCCAGCTGCAAGAGGCTCCTCTCGATGATGCCCGCCCTGGGTTGTCCATCGACGTTCTCGAAACAGGTTCGGAGAATATCGTGGCGCTGTCCGAGCTGTAATACTGCTCTTTCCAGCTTTTCGATGTCCAGGGGACCCGCCAGACGGAACATACCAGTGTGGTTCAGGCCAGCACCGTCGTCGACAAACGACAGCACGAACCAAAACATCTTCTGGCTGAAGGAGGGCTCCAGCCAGCGGGAGACAGCAGGCCTGGCCCTGAATAGCTTCGCATCTCCGTCTGGGTCGTATTCGTCCACCGCCAAGGGGCTGACGGCCGGAGACGTGGTAGCAGTGGTGGCGGCGTCGTCCACGGAGGCTGGCGACGGTGGTGTCCCTGATTCCGTCTTGTCATCGTTACTGCTGTCGAGATCGAACTGTGTTTCCGGTATTATCTTAGCTTCCGGGCCCACTTTCGGCTCCGGCTCCGGCTCCGGCTCCGACCTCGACCCCACAGTATCCGGAAGAGACACAGAAAGCTCCGAAGCTAGGCGGTCGTCGGGCGTGCAGTGCTCCAAATTGGGGACCGCGTCGCGGGGCAGCTGGTCGACGCCCATGTCTACCAATTGATCGACCGATACGCCGCTGAGGATCTTCATGACGGGTAAGTTCACACTTACGGTCTTCAACCACCACGTCCTGATCTCGACAGCGAGGAGAGAGTCAAGACCCATGTCGTCGAGCTTCACGCACGAGAGGTCGTCGACGTCGGCCTGATCGTCACCGCCCGGAAGCTGGAACAGGGAGCGGACAAACGGTGCGAAGCCGTCCTTGACGATGCGGACGGCCTCTGCGCGGGACGTGGCCGACGCGAGCAGGGCCCTGACGGATGCCCTGGTGTCTCGCGAGCCGTGCGAAGCCCCTGCGGCGCCTGCGCCTCCGCTCGTCTCTCCGTCCTCGTTGCGTATGAAGTGCGTGATGGTGGGGTTGCCGAACCAAAAGGGCTTCTGGTCGGCATTCGCGCTCTCCTTCTGCAGGCCCATGGCGATCTCCAGAGGCCCGCAGCGACGGCCCGAGACGTCGCGTGCGCGTCCGGCGACGACGGCCTCGGCGAAGTGTTGGTGGAAGTCCTGTTCGGAGGTGAGTGTGTAGCCCGAGGTGCGGGAAAAGTTGGTCTTTGACGTTTCCGTCTTTTCCGAGACGTAGCCGACGCCCAGGACGGCCCCGATGTGCATGACGGTGGCGGCGAGCCCTCTCCGCCTCCGCGCGCCCGCCAAGCCCGCCATGAACAGATTCGCCGCCGAGTAGTTGGACTGGCCCGGGTTTCCGGTGACGGCGGTGAGGGAGGACATGAAGACGAGAAAGTCGAGGTCGACGTTGGCCAGGAGGCTCTCGAGGTGCGCGCTGCCCCGGACCTTGGGGTCCGTCACCGCGCGCATGTCTTGCAGCGACATGTTGTCAAAGGCCATGTCCTTGAGCACCATGGCGCCCATGGCCACGCCTCCGAGCGGCGGCATGACGGCGTGCATGTCCCGCAGCAGCGCTTCCGTCTGCTGCAAGTCGGTGAGGTCGCTGGAAGTAGTTGTGTTGTAAGCTGAGAGAGTCCGTTCGTTGGGATAAAGGTGAAGTGACGAGGCAAAAGGGGGGGTTGAACGCGGGGAAGAAGAGCACGAAGCAGTAATGAACACACTTACTTTGAATATATCTTGACGACGACAGAGCGGTCTGCCATCTTGGAAAGCCACGACGTAGAGACCTTTGGGCTGCGGCTGGTGATGACGAAGTATCTCGCCCCTTGGCCGACCATCCATTCGCACAGAGACAGGCCCAGGCCTCCCGTCAGCCCGGCGAGCCAGTACGTCTTGTTTTCGGAAAACAGGTGCTGTTCCCGGGGCCGCTGGTCGATCGTCGTCGCGTTGACCGGGCTCTCGTCAGCGCCGGCCCACTCGACGACGACACGGAGCTCGGTAGCCTCTAGCAGCGATACGCCCGCGTCGCCCAAAGCTGCCTTGGCGATTTGTGCTATCGGCATGAGTCGGATGTTGGTCGTCGCATTCGTCGTATCAGACGACCAAAAGGGCGCGTCCTGCAGGGCGTTGCGTACGGCGTGACGGAGGTGGTGACCAAGGGTTTCGGCATTGGCATCATCAGCACTGTCACTGTCAATACCATCACCATGACCACGGCCGACAGGCAGAACGGACGCTGCCTCGTCGCTCAGCATGCCGGCCAATTCGACGACGCGGCAGCGCTTGGGCAGGTGAGAGACGATACGGCCAACGACGCCGTGGCCTGCGTCGCGGCATATCAAGAAGGCGCTCACGCCGGCGGACACGCATCTCTCGACAGCCCTGGAAGGGGCAAGGGGGTGGATGAAGGACCAACCCAAGAGCTCGCAGCGCTGTCGGCTGGTCTCTGAAGTCAAGATATCCACGAGGACCCCGCGGCCTTTGGCTTCTCTCCGCAGAATGGCCGCAAGGGCCGGCTCCGGCTCGTATACCACGAGCTTCTCGCCGCGGAACAGTCCCTGGAGCACGTCAAAGGCGACGAGGTTCAAGGCGACGAGCCACAGAAACCGACCGGCGACTTCTGGGTCGCGGAGGAGGCGCGCTCCCCCTTCTTCGCACACCGGTACCACAGCCGACTTGTCCAGAGGACAGACGGCAGACGAGAGATGGTCGGACAGCACGACGCGCGGAACATTCTGTGCATCCCAGGCGAGGTGGACGTGGGCTCTCCCGCCGCCACCGACCCCGATGGGACATGCCTGCAGCAGAGAGTGCGCGACGTTGACGGCCTCGGGCTCGGCGCTCTCCTCCAGACAGAGGATGCTACACTGGGCGTCCCGTCGGATGCTGACGACGCGGGCAGCCTCGGACTCGGGTTTCGGGCTTCGCACCTTTCCGATAGGCCTTCGAGCCGAGTTGTAGCGGTCGTTCATACCTCGGTCCGGGATGAAGCGCGGGATGAGTAACTGGCCCTCGCGGTCGAGGACAAGTTCCCTCTCGACCGTCAACAGCATGGGAACTGCGCCCTTGGAGGTCTTGTCCTGCTGCTCCCAGGCTACCGAGGCTTTGAAACGCAGGAGGGCCTCTGCCAGGGCGTCGGCCGTCATGGCCTCCGTGTCTTCAAAGTCCAAGAACTGGAAAGACAGCGTCGGGATCTCGAGAAGCAGCGAGCGCACCAGACCGACCATCACTGCACGGGGAGGAGGAGCCTCGATCAGCACAGCACAGCTGCAATATTTTGGATGACCGACGATTAAAGGGGGGGGGGGGGGGGGGACTTACTGCTGGCGAACGCGTCCTCGGACCTTCGTCCATGGGTGATCCAGAGGATCGCGCGGGCATTGTTCAGGACCGTCTTTATTGCCTCGAACGTGGCATCATCGAGGTCCTTCATGACAGGCTCCTCCCCGGCGTCGCAGAGGCTCAGCACGGTCGTAGTAGCCGAAGAGAGCGTCCCGAGCGAGGCGGCCTTGTCGAGGCTGTCGACCTGCGCGACGTGACGAAAATACCGCTCCATGAGAGGCTTCAACGACCGACAGCCCGAGTCGTCCGCGGCGCCAAGTCCTGTCCCACGACGACCCACAATGACAAGATCCTGCAGGGCGGGCGCCACGGCGGTCAACTTGGCGACGTCGGCCGGCGAGAAGGACAGCGGACTGCGGAGGAAGCTGACGGCAGGGTCGACGGCCTGCGCGACAAAGACGGTGTTCGACGCCAGCAGCGGGTGGGCGATGGGCACGACCGAGTCGACGCCGCCGAAGCCGGCACCCCGGAGGAGGCCGTCCCACTCGGGGAGCGGCACGAACGGCCCCAAGACGCGGCCATCGCCGCCGCTGCTCTGCGCGCCCAGCCACCAGCCGGGAAACGTTCCAAAGATGGCGCCGCAACGAGCGACATCGTTGTCGACGCCCTCGTTGAGCACCAGCCAGCCGCCCGGCCTCAGCAGCCTCCTCGCGTTCCTGAGAGACTGCGCGAGAACGGGCGTCGCGTGCAGCACCATGGAAGCGACGACGACGTCGTGGCCCTCGCTCCGGAACCCCTGCTGCACCGGGTCCTTGCCGATGTCCAGGACCTTGTACTCGACGCGCGAGGCGGCCGCGTGGCTGATGTGTCCCTGAAAATACTCTTGCGCCGTGGGGAAGAAGCCCGACGAGACGTCCGTGAAGACGTACGACGCGAAGCTGTCGCCCACGGTCTTGAGGATGGCCTTGGTGGCGCCGCCCGTGCCGGCGCCGACCTCGAGGATGCGCAGATGGGGATGCCTATGCGTCATCTGCTTGACGGTCCTCGCGAGATTCTCGGTGGCCTCGGCCATGCCGAGCGCGTTGGGGTAGTACTCGTTCAGGAGCTTGTCGCGCATGCTGACCTCGATGGCCGTCGTCTTGCCGGTCACGATGTCGACCATGCTGTCGCCGATCCTGCTGAGAAGCTGATAATCAACCACGTCGACGTAGGGCTCGGCGGCAGCGGAGAGTATTTCGCGCGTGTCGTCGGACCAGTCGGCCTTCCAGAAGGGCCACCGGCTAGCTGCGAGAGTCTCGACGTGCTGAGCAAAGCCAAACAAGGGGCCGAGAGGGTGCTTGTCGCCACGGCAAGCGTGGTCGAGGGGGACGGAGCGCTGGAGGCGCCGCAGAAAGAATAGGCCCAGCCTCTCGAGGAACTCGGCCAGCTGCAGCTTGCCCTCGTCCGAGCCGGCCAGCTTGCCCGTGGTCGCAGATCCGGCAGACGTCAGCCTGTTGGCGTCTGGGGCCGCGCGATCCCATACCAGGACAGACAGCAGCTCCTTGTCGTCCTGAGCGGTAGCCGCCGAGAAGGGGACGCAATGGAGACCCTCGACCTGAATGATAGCGCAGGCAGCGTCGTCGTCGCTCGGGCTTAGGGGAGGATAAACGTCGACGTCGCCCTTGAACATGTGTCTCAACCCGCTCGGCTGATGAGAGTCAAAGGGGAGCTTCTCGGTCGTGGGGATGACCCTCTCACAGGTCCCGACGTCGACCGAGACGCTGTCGATGGTCTTGGGGACATGCATGCTCCACAGGCTCCCGTCGTACGGCATGGAGCGAGCGAGCAGAACAGCCTGGAATGCCGCATCGAGCGTCGCCGGGTGGATGAGCAGGCCCGTCTGCTCTTCGTTGGGTGGCGTGGCAACCCAGCCCCGGACGAAGCCCAGCCTGCGCTCAAGCCCGGACAGGGCGCGGAAAGGACCGGAATACTCGTACTCCAACTGGCTCAGCGATCCGTAAAAGTCGGCCTCCCTGACGGGCAAAGTGTTGTCGGCGAGCGGGCCCCGAGCGGGTAGTGTTGGTGGTGTTGGTGGTGGCGGCGGCGGCGCTCCTACTCCTCCTTCTCCTCCCTTGGAGTGCTCCTCGGGGACGAGGAGGATCTCGAGATGGCCAGAAGCCAGCAGACGTAGGGGACACTCGGCTCCCATGCTTCGCGTGGTGCCCGAAGAGGACCCCGAGTAGGTGAAGTTGGCCGTGATGGCATGTCTGCTCGCGTCGTCCGAGATGCTGTTTATCGCAAAGACGGCGTCGACCTTGGAGTCGTTATCGTCAAAGGCCATGGCTTGCTGGATATCGACGTCGAGGACTCGGATCAGGCCTGCGCGTGCAACTCCGAGTGGACCGGGTCCGGGCGGACGCATCGCAACGAGCTCCCTGGCGGCCTCGATGGCTAGAACGACGTACCCGGCGGCTGGGAAGACGGACTGGTTCTGCAGACGGTGGCCGTTGAGCCACGGCATTTCGGCCGGGCTCAGGAACTGCCGCCATCGGAGCTCGTGGGTCCGAGACGAATCGCCCGTCAGGTGTCCGAGCAGCGGGTGCGGCTTCCGCCTGTTTAAGACGGCGTCGGCGAGTCTTGAGCGGTGCCAGTGGCGGGCGTCGTGGTCCCAGGAGTACGGGGGAAGACCCTTGACGACCCTCACCGGCTCATCGCCAGACATAAAGGCCTCGTACGCTCGCAGGTTGAGCGGACCGAGGTGCGTCCAGAGATTTCCA
This sequence comes from Colletotrichum ledebouriae, assembly GCA_036785755.1. Taxonomy (NCBI): domain Eukaryota; kingdom Fungi; phylum Ascomycota; class Sordariomycetes; order Glomerellales; family Glomerellaceae; genus Colletotrichum; species Colletotrichum ledebouriae. Next base: position 20,211 of record JAVHLU010000972.1, read on the forward strand.
AGCCCTTGAGCCACCGATACCACGTCGTCTTGGCCTCTCCGGAGCAGCCCCGTGTATGGCACCGTCCGGCCCAGCGTCTCCGCGAGAGTTTGCGTAGCCGGAGTCTGCAGGGCCGGATGGGGACCGACCTCTATGACGGCCTGCATCCCCGAGTCGCCAGGCGCCGAACAGACTCGCTGCAGAGCCTGCATAAATAAGACGGGGCCGACGGCGTTCTGCACCCAGTACGGGCCTCGGAGGCTATCCAGGAAGGCGTCGTCGTCGTCGACGATGTTGCTACCGGTGACGCTCGATATCCACGTACATCTGGGACGGTAGACGTGGATGTTCAAGTCTTTAAGAGAACGGCCGTAAGGGCCCGCAAACGGCGCCATGTGGTGGGAGTGATACGCCTTGTCCACCTTGAGAAGGCGGGCGAATTTGTTCTCATCCTCGAGAATCACCTGGATGTCGGCAATGGCGTCCTCGTCTCCGGAAAGCGTGAGGCTCTTGGACGAGTTGTAGGCCGCGATGGATGCCCGGCCCCGGAAGACATCCGAGTCGACCAGCTCCGACGCGTCCTCCGCCGACACGCCGACCGCCAGCATGGATCCCTTCTGGTTGTCCGGTCCGCACGCCAGACGGGTGTACAAGCCACGGTAGTAGGCGATGCAGATAGCGTCGGCAGCCGACACCACGCCGGCGGCGTACGCGGCGCCCATCTCGCCCGACGAGTGGCCGACGACGGCTGCGAACTCGATGCCCAAAGACCGCAACATGTCCACCAGCAGGATCTGGACGGCGGTGCAGAGCGGCTGGCTTAGCTCGGCTTCGGCAACGCGCGAGTTGTCTTGACGAGTCAACTCCTCGCGCAGAGACCATGCTGGGCGGTCAGCAGGCGGCAGCTGCGCAAGTCTCTCCTCCAGCGAGGCTATCCTCGATGCTGCCGCGGTCGATGTCGCCAGGAGACGGGCGCCCATGGCAGGCCACTGGGCTCCCTGGCCGGTGAAGACGCCCAGGATGAAGGGGCCCCGTCTCTCCGTGCTCGCGTCGCCGTCCGGCCGGAGCCTCACGATGCCCAAGGCGTTTGCATCAGCATCAGCAGCACCTCGGCACTTCTCGACGAGCTTGGATCGGAGCTCGCTGACGCTTGATGCTGAGACCGCAGTCGCAAAGGGGAGACGGCTTCGGCGGCTGTGTAGCGTGTAGGCCAAGTCTCGTAGGCTCACCGACTGTCCCTCGTCCGTGTCCAGGTAGTCTGCCAGGTTGCTGAGCTGCCTCTTCAACGACGTCTCGGTGGCAGCTGAAAAACAAAAAGGGGAAAACACTGGCCGCCCGTCGGGGTGGTGTTGCGTCGTCGATGATGGCGTTGTCGTCGCGTAGGACTCGAGTATAGCATGCGCGTTGGTGCCCCCGAAACCGAAGCTATCTTCGTCAGCAAACACAATCTCTGCGCAACTCAACTCTTTTAGAAAAGGGTGTTCTCACTTATTGACGCTCGCCCGGCGTGGCTCGCCCGCCTCGGTCGGCGGCCAGGGTACCAGTGATGTCGGCACGCGCAGGTTCGCCAGGAATGGCTCTATCCGCGGGTTCGGCCTCTCGAACAGGAGGTTTGGCGGAACGGCCGCGTGCTTCAGAGCGAGCGACGCCTTCAGGACGCCAGCAATGCCGGCCGCTCCTTCGGCGTGGCCGCAGACCGTCTTGATGCTTCCGACCAGGAGTGCGTCGCCCGCGTGCGCCTCCTCGTTGGTCTTGGTGGGTTGCCCGCCGAAGAAGGCCGAGTGTATGGCTTCGGCCTCAATGGGGTCTCCGGCCGGCGTTCCCGTTCCGTGGGCCTCGAAATAGTGGGGCCGATCCGCCGGACGGTCGGGATCCAGACCCGCTCGCCGGTACGTGTCTCGGATGAGGGCGGATTGCGCGCTCGCGCTTGGCCTGGGAAGGTTAGGTCAGCCTTGTTCAGTTCGTAACCCGAAATGAGACCACCAAGGGGAGAGAGCCCTTACATGGTAATACCGCGCGTTTTCCCGTCTTGGTTGACGCCGGTCTCTCTGATGACGCACTCGATGTCGTCGCCGTCAGCCACGGCGTCGCAGAGTCTCTTCATGACGATAGTCGCCACGCCTTCGCCTCGAGCGTAGCCGTTTACATCGGCATCCCACATACGTCCTTTGCCATCGGGGGAGAGCATTTGAAGCTTGCTCTCGCCAACATAGGTGACGGGGTCCATGATCATGTTGGACCCGGCGGCGATGGCGAGTCGAGATCCTCCCGACCTGAGCAGCTGGACGGCTTGGTGCACCGCTACAAGGCTGGAGCTACAGGCCGTGTCTATGGTCATACACGGGCCGTGCCAGTCAAAGAAGTAGGATAGGCGGTTGGACATGAGGCTCCGTGCCGTGCCGAGAATGTGGTACATGCCGGTGCTTTCGGGATCCCGCATCATGGACTGCTCGTACTCGCCGATCATCATGCCGACATAGCATCCTGTGTCCGATCCTCTGAGGGCCTCCATCGTCTGCCCCGCGGCCTCGAGAGCCTCGTACGTCGTCTCCATGAGCAGGCGGACCTGCGGGTCAAGCACCGCGGCTTCGGCAGAACGTATTCCGAAGAAGCCTGCGTCGAATTGATACTCGACGCCATCTCCGGAGAGAAAGTACGACCTCATGTCCTTGACATTGCTGTGGCCGAGATGCAACGGATTGGGGTGGTGAAAGCCCTCGGCGTTGAAACGTGACGCTGGCAGTGGTCCGCCGACGTCCCTGGGGTCGCGTAGTAGTTCCCAAAGCTTGGATGGGGTGCTAGCCTTGCCGGGGAAGCGGCAGGCACTGCCGATGATGGCAATAGCATCGCCCTGATCGTGAGGAGCCATTGCGATGTAGCAATGGTGGTATGTGGCGGCAACAGGATGGGATTGTGTGAACGATGGGCTGTTGTTCGAAATCCCCGTGATATGTCACCCTGCTCATCATACTATGCGGGAGGAGCCCACACTTTGCTCTTATAACAGACATGCCGTGCATTCATTGCCGGCTCGATGAGGTGATGCCGCGTGAAGCGCGCTCCGTGGGCCCGTTTTCCGCCAGAGTTCTCGCCGCGGCGATCCCCACATGATTAATATATTTAAACTTGCGCGGTGCTGCGTTGTAAGCCCGATAAGGCAGTGTAACTGACTTCAAGGTTTGTCTATGCATCACGACAAACACGGCAGCCATGAAGCCATATCGGCAGCGTTGCCGCGCGATTTCTTGATAAGCGGCAAAGTGGACATCAAGTCCGCTCCGACATGAGTGTCATGCTATCCTGCGGTTGTAAGTTCCCGAGCGTGGAGTAAGGAGTATGGACACTTTGTAGTGGATACACAACAAGGCGAGTTTCTCAAACTGGGAAGTCTTTAAATCCGAAATACTCAGAGTGAGAAATGCGTTTTGCCAAGATCCCAAGCACAACCGCGGCCGTTGACCGAAGGTTCCTTTTTCCGTCAGAAAGAGGTCCAGCCGAGAATCCTGAATGAAGGATACGGACAAAGGTTGAACAACACTATCAGTCACTCGAGTTTTGCAGCTTGCTCTGCTCCTACTTTCAAACAACTCGTCTTCAACAACATGTCACAAACTTCGTACTCGGTGTTCCCGGGCTCAAGCCCCAGAGACATTCTTGCAGCGCAACGCGGCGTCTTCGGGGGCCTTGTCCTCGCTCTCCTCGTCTTCCTACTGCCCACTCTCCTCCATCTCCTCCGACGATGGGCACTGCCCAAGCCTATCCCCGGCATCCCCTTCCGGCCTGAAGCATCCCGCCGCATCCTCGGCGACATTCCCGCCCTGCTGAAAGCCATGGCCGACCCAGACCACACGTACATGCACTGGATCGAGCAGCAGATGCGAGAGCTCGACACGCCCATCATGCAGCTGTTCATGCGTCCATTTTCAAAGCCCGTCCTCGTCCTGGCCGACTTCAGAGAGGCCCAGGACATCCTCATGCGGCGCAAGGAATGGGACCGGTCGGACATGCTTCGCGACCTCTTTGGCGGCCTGATCCCCGGCCACCACGCTCGGGAGCGCACAAACGAGGTGTGGAAGTCCCACCGCCGTCTGCTCCAGGACCTCATGTCGCCGCCGTTCCTGCACAACGTGGCCGGTCCGGCCGTGTACGCCAACGCGCTGAGCCTGATCCGCCTCTGGGACATCAAGGCGGGCATCGCCCGGGGCCGGCCCTTCAGCGCCCATGACGACGTTTACAAGTCGGCCCTGGACGCGGTGCAGGCCTTTGCGTTTGGCTCCGAGTTTGAATACAACGCGACGAGGCCCAACGTGGAACTGTTGGATGCACTGAGTCGCGACGACATCCGGGCGTTGCTGAGCGCCGGCGACAACGACGACGACGACGACTCCGGTGACAGTGATGACGCACCCGTGGTGTTCCCCGAGGCGAAACCACACGAGGTCGTCACCGCTACCCTGCAGCTCGCAGAATCAGTCGAAAAGGTCCAGGGCTGGCCTTCCATGTCTCTGGCTTGGAAGCTCTTGCGTCTCACGCCGAGCCATCGTCGCGCCGAGCGCATCAAAGACGCATACATCCTCACCGAGCTCAAGCGTGCCGTAGGAAACCTCCAGCTCTCGGATTCCGGTGATGGCAAAAACCACAAGCCGCGGTCCGCCGTGGAGCATATGATGCGCCGCGAGGCGCAGATGGCCGACAAACTGGACAGAAATCCCGATTTCTACTCGCGGGACATGATCAGCGAGGTAAGCAGCCATACACAGTGAGCCTTGATTTTTGTAAAACAAGCGAGCAGCAGGATATTAACCAACGACCCCCTCCCCCTCTCGCAGACATTCGGTTTCGTCATCACCGGCCACGACACGACCAGCACCACCGTGCTCTGGGCTTTGAAACGGCTGGCCGACAACCCTGTTACGCAAGCGCGCCTGAGGTCCGCCCTCATGGTCGGATTTCCCGGGGCGGTTCTGGACCGCCGGAATCCCTCGATAGAAGACATCACAGGCACGAGCATTCCCTACCTGGACGCCTTCATGGAAGAAGTACTACGCGTCGCAGGCACCAACGCAGCGCTGGACCGCCAGGCAATGACCGACACCCAGCTGCTCGGGTACCCGGTGCCCAGAAACACCGTCATGTTGATTCTCACCCAAGGCTACAAGGTCAGCAGGACCCCCTTCCAGATCGACGAGGGCCGCCGCAGCCAGAGCAGCCAGGCAGCCTTGGGCAACGGAAGGGTTCGCACCGAGTGGGATGCAGAGGATGTGTCGAGCTTCAAGCCGGAGAGGTGGCTCGTCCCCTCCCCGGGAGAAACAGGGTTGGAAGGACAAGTCGGCTTCAACCCGGAGGCGGGGCCTCAACTGGCCTTTGGCTTGGGAATGCGGGCCTGCTACGGCCGCCGACTGGCGTACTTGGAGTTGAGAATCATGCTCACGCTGATCGTGTGGAACTTTGAGCTCCTGCCCTGTCCCAAAGACCTGTCAGAGTACAGCGCCAGGATTGGGGTGACGACGAAACCAAAGTCGTGCTACGTTAGGCTTCGCAAGATCGATGGCCCTAATGCACGGAATGAACGGGACGCCCCGCCCCGAAATGTATCGTCGCTTGACCGGCAGCTAGCGCAAACATGAATGCAGGTCGGAGACGGACGGACGTTGTCTGATGTCCGCAAAGCCTTGCTTTCACCCAGTACGAGATAGCTTGCCCGAGAGATCCCGAGATGAACCCAGAGGCTATGCTCTTCAGTCGCCCTTGTTCGGTCTGGTAGTGGAAGTGGAAGTGGAAGTCTCACATTCCCGAAGCATATGCAAGATCAGCAGTAGCAGTAGCAGTCACGTATGAGCGGCAAAGAGGACTTATGATCAACGCTAAGAGGTTGGTTACACTTGTTCGGCCGATCTGGCTGTGTTCTGAGCAAATTACAGATAGGCGGTAGAACCTGGTAACCGGCGCGGGCGCCATTTGCGCTGGAAAGTTTCGTCGCCGATGCTGACAACAATAGTAATAAGACCGTTGCGATGACGTTTGCTCGTGTATTTATTCGGGTACGCCCCCAATATGGTTAACATGTGGTTTTGAAGCAAGCTCCAGTCTCTCTCTAGTGTAGCAAACGTCCCTCCTCATCTCTCTCTTCAGTCTCCACCATCAACCTTGCGTCCCCAGTCCCTGGCAGTCCCGCCTGTAAAGCCCCAAACATGGAGCAACAAGACGAACACGTCGTCAGTGCGTCGGACCTGTTGTCTCCACTGCCTCGGCGGCAATGCGCCGTGGTAGAAGACGCTGCCGGCCAACCTGTCGTCGTCGCAGACGCCCCTGTTCCGGAGCTTCGACCCGACAGCATCCTTGTCAAGACGATTGCCGTGGCCATCAACCCCTGCGACTACAAGCTAGGCACCCTCTGCCCGTCTCGCGGGGCCATCGTTGGCACTGACTTCGTCGGCGGCATCGTCCGGATCGGCCGGGATGCTGGGCTGCTGCGGCCAGACCTGCGCGAGGGCGACATCGTCTGTGGACTGATCCACGGCTCTAACCCTAAGGAACCGGATAACGGGGCGATGGCACACTATCTCCGGGCTCACCCTCAGCTCGTCTACAAGGTTCCTGACGGCATGGATCTGGCCGAGGCGGCAACTCTCGGGGTTGCATTGGCAACGTCCGCACTATCGCTTTGGGACGCCCTCCAGTTGCCAGGAACGCCGCAAGAGCCGCGCGATGCGAGCAAGACTCCTGCGTACGTTCTCGTGTACGGCGCCAGCACGGCAATGGGCACCATGGCGTTGCAACTACTGAAACTGTACGTTTTGCTCTCCGTCGGCGCGGACATGGTGGCCGGTCGAGTCACGACCTAGACCTAGACCTAGACCTAGACCTAGACTGACAACCACCCACAGCTCGGGCTACACGCCCATCGCCACCTGCTCGCCCAGGAACTTTGACCTCGTAAAGTCCTATGGAGCGGCCTACGCCTTCGACTACGCCGACGAGGACGCCGCCATCAATGCCATCCGCCAGATAACGGGAGCGAATCGGCTGGAGCACGCCCTCGACTGCATCGCCGACAGCTTTTCGGTCAAGTGCTGCTTCGCCGTCATGGCCCGCACCGGCGGCCGGTACGCTTGCTTGGAGCAGCTGCCCGAGGCGCTGCGTCCGAGGCGGCGAAGCGTCAAACAGGGCTTTGTCTTTGCCCTGGACATTTTCGGACAGCCCATCACGGCGTACAAGGGCTATGAAAGGGACCACGGCCACGGCCTCGGCAAGCATCAGTTTGCCGTTGGTTGGTATCGAAACTTTCAGCGGCTTCTTGACGAGGGCAAGCTGCGGCATCACCCCGTCCAGCTTCTCGAAAGCGGACTCGAGAGTGTGGTGACCGGGCTCAACTTGCTTCGGTCGGGATCTGTGTCAGGCAAGAAGCTGGTAGTCTTTGTGTAGAAGCCTCGGCGTTCGGAATGGTACCCTCTGGCCCCCTGCCCATTCTGTCTGGATCATGGAGGGGGGTAGTACCATTGGTATGTCCGGGGCGGCCGACGAATCTAGATTTGGAGCTTGGACCAGAGGCTATCGTGTTCATCTTCTGCTGCAACTAAGAACCTTTCAGTACACGGAGATCCCTTGCGACAAAAGTCCCCGTGCCATGTCCAGCGAGATTCGACCTCTTCTCCTACCTAGGTCATGGGCTCACCTGGTCCCACAAGCTATTTAAACCTGCCCAGCTAGCAATGAAGGGAACCACATGAGTGAGATGCTTGAGCCCCCATCAACTATCCCCCTCCCAGCCCTTACGCGGACGTACTGCATCATCACCCACGTTCCTTACCATGCCCTCGTCATTATCATCGACCGAGCCACTTGACAAAGGCATCGTAGGCCTGACCGGGGCCGAAGAAACGCTTCTCATCACACTCTACCACCGCGCCAAAGATGCCGAGTCTCCAGACCCCGTTCTCAGTGACCGGTACGCTTTGGAGGCCGTCGCTCGCATACGCGCGCTTGGCTACGACTTCTCGCGCACCGACGCGGGCTGTGCGAGTAGAGCTGTCGCGGTGGCCTCGCGGGCCCGCATCATCGACATTTGCACCGAGAGGTTCCTGGAGCAGCATCCCGGACCGTTGACGGTGCTGCATCTGGCTTGTGGCATGGACTCGCGCTGCCATCGGGTTAATTGGCAAGCCGAGGGTCGAGTCTGGATCGACGTCGACACCAAGGATGCCGTCCAAATGCGTCGCCGAATTCTGCAAAACCCCAGTCCCCGCGTAGGAGGGGAGTATCGGCTGTTGGATCTCAACATACTCTCCGAAGGATGGCTAGACCGCTGTGATATCCCCTCGGGACCGCCCGTACTGGTCGTCTTCGAAGGGTTGACCATGTACCTTACCGAGCAGCAAAATCTCTTTCTTCTCAGCAGCATCGTCAATCACTTCCAGAAGCGCCATGTACCTGGGCAGATCGTCTTCGACGCCGTGGGTTGGGTGCTGTACTTCCTTGTCAACACGATTCTCAGGAAACAACTAGAGCTTATGGGTACGCGCTTTTCTTCCTATCTGAATCATCCCAGGTCACTGGAGGAGAAAGTCCCCGGACTGGTTTATCGAACACGCGTGGATCGATTGGTCGACCTCGGGCTAGGCAAGGGAACGGACGGATGGTTCACCAGCTGCCTTTTGTGGATCCTCGATGTCTTCAACGTCGTCGAAATGCTCGGCGGTAACTATGTGTTCGAGTTCTAGAACATGAGTCATGTTGCGCACAAGTCCCACCACGAGATTAAGGTGTGAGTGGGTTGACTGGGATAAGATACCCGTCCAAATTAAAACCCGCTGTCAGATCATTGCGCCGCGGCCCGGCAAGGAGGGGTAGCCAGTCTTACCCGTCACACCATTACCTCGGGAAGCTTGAAAAACGGGTCTTGAACTTTTACAGTAGCAATAGAAGCTATCAAGGCAACAGTGGAATCATACTGGCATTCGGGTGTCCCTCCTGGCCGATTGAAGCCGCTGACAAAACATCATAGAGACTAAACGGCCTCAAGACTCGTGTCTATATACACAACGCCCCTGCTTGAATGCTCCCTGTCTCGCCTGTAGCGAGACAGCAACAGTGGTTTGGTTCATCTCGCTTTCGATTAGCTTCTGAATGAAAATCCCGCAACGAAAGCCCTTGTCGCGATGACCACGATAATACTGGACTACCTGCACTGGTCGCCTAAGGTCTACTGCAGCATCGTCGCTGGTCTTGTCCTGCTGCTTATCAGCGTCGTTCGTCAGCCTCCATTCCCTAGTAACGCCCCTCCTTCAGCCAAGGAAAGCTATCCTGTCCTAGGGGCGTTAAGGTTCTTCAAGTCTCGTAGGAGCTTTTGTCAAGATTCCTCCCGCAGCACCAAAACGGGGAACTACAGCTTCCATGTCGGGAAACACCGCGTCGTAGGCCTTTCCGGCCTCGAGGGCCGCAAGACCTTCTATGAGTCAAAAGAACTCAGCATGTTCGAGGGGTACGTTGATCCTTGTTTGTGCTGCTGGTGTATACACACATGTTGCGGCAGATTGTTTATGATCCATTATCCAGGTATTCCGTCCTTTTAAGTGCCACGCCTGACATCGATCCTGGCGAGGGCGAGAATCAGTTCGTCTCATGGTTCAACAAAACCATAACGAAGCTGTTGAAAAGGGAGAACTTTGTCAAGAACCTCCCACTCATGGTCAACGATGCAACGACCGCCATCAGCCGGCTTCTCGATCGCTGCGCAGAGAACCGCGGCGTTTTCGATCCCTTCGACGACATCAACAAGCTGGTCTATCAGCTCAACATGCGCACGTTGGGTGCCACGGAGATTGCCGAATCGTCAGCTCTGCTGGACAAGTCCCTCCGCCTCGTCGAAGAGATCAACCAGAACAACAGCACTGCCCGCATCATATTTCGATTTGCCATCACCCCGACTTACCTACGCCGCTTTTTCGCTGCCGGTCGTCTGTATCTCATGTTCAGGAAGCTTGAGCAAGATAGGAGAAGGACAGGTAGACGGGAGCAAGACACCTTGCAGTTCCTGATGGATGAGGGCGAGGATACCCTCAAGATCATCATGGTGAGTCATTTCAGAGAGTTCAGACGGCCCAGGCGAGAGATCCTACCAAACGGAAGCTTGTCACAAGCGCATGGAATCCTGACGATATATATCGAACACGTCTAGTTCATAGTTGCTTCCCTCTTTGCCGGCCAGCTGAACTCCGGGGTGAATGCCGCCTGGGTTCTCTGCCGACTAGCCGCAGATGCCGATTGGGCCCAACGAGTCCGAGCCGAGGTACAAAGCGCAGTTGCGAAACGCAGGACTCGACCGGAGCAGACGGATCTGGATGTGCTGAGAGAGCTGACCTTAGATGACTGGGAGTCGTGTTTCCCCATAACCAACCTCTGTCTGCAAGAGTCGATCCGCTTGCACACTGTCGGGGCCGCGTTCCGCAAGAATATGACTCGTCGCGATGTGCCCATCGGCAATACGGGCGAGGTCATACCTGGAGGTGGTTTCGCTGCGCTTCACATTGACGACGTCCACATGAACCCAGACATCTACACGAACCCTTTTCTGTTCGACCCTGGTCGGTTCGCCCCAGATCGTGCCGAGGACAAGAAGGCGCCGTTGGCATATGGAGGCTGGGGCCACGGACGCCATGTGTGTTGTGAGTCACTTCCTCATATAAACTCGCGTTTCATGCTTTGAGATGCTAACCTAACATGATGTTTGGAAAGTGGGCATGAGGGTGAGTTTCTCTAATCGAGAGTGTCTCGGGTGTGATATAAAATGGTTAACGGCATTCAGTTTGCTAAACTAGAGCATGCCATCATCACAGCCGTGTTCATTACCATGTGTGACTTCAATTTGTGTGATGCAAATGGTAGGATTGTGGATGGATTGCCCCTTATCAATCGAGAGAAGCTTGTTGTTAGTAAGCCTGACGATCCAATTCGGCTAAAGTGCTTCCCTCGCTATTAAGACCGAGTCAAAGCGTTAATGTATTAAGGAATAGATAGCTGCTTATCTGTATTGTCAGATTCTGATCTCGCCTTAATTAACTTACATAAGACTGATTTAGGTTTCCTGTTAGTATTAGCGAAATTAGCTAGTAGATAGCTTACGGTAGAAAGATGCTCTGTGATCTTGTATTTATTTTTTATAGTATAAATATATCACCTACCTATTATTACTAGTCCTAAGGATTAATATAACGGGGGTTAGCTCTAATACGACTTAGATATTAATGTCGATACTAACGCGCCGGAGTATATTATTGCTATTGGGATGGGATGAGATAGACTTGGCTGCGCAGCTTTCGAAAAAGCCCCCTTAGCGCACAGGCCTATTATAGGAAGACTATAGAGTAGAGCGTAGAGGAGAGGAGCATAGCAGACTTTATAAACGTTTATAATTATTATAATATAGACCTTAAGAATCCTATACCTCGTTTTCTAGTATTTGGTTAGCAAATTAGCACCTAATTTAAATTATCTCTTTTAATTAGATCTATAAATTATCTTATATATTTTTTCAGCTTACTTTTAATATTCTTACTTACTTATAAGTAGAGCTATATTATTTATTATCTTTCTAGTTCCTATTAGTCTAGCTCTTTCTAATAATACCTAGAAGCAGATTCTTTTGCTCTTTTTAATAGCTTTTATAAGCTTCTTAGAGAGTTAGGTACCTTTATTATATCTATATATCCCTGCTATTAATATATATATATGTAATTAATCCACTTCGAATATAAAAATAGCTTAAAAGATCTACAAATAATAAATAATAATGAAATAAATAACGATAAAACATAGTTTAAAAGAGAGGAAGATATTCGCAGACCTACCTTAGTTCTAAGGGAATAGTAATAGCTATACTTTCTTATAGAATTAAAGTGGGAACGACGTAGACCCTAAAATCCTCCCTTTCTCTCTTTTTATATTATTAGTAGGTTCTAGCGAGCGTATTCCTTTCCTTACCCCTTTATATAATATTATAACTACTATTATTTAACTAGCGAGTTATAGCTAAGGTAGCTAAGATAGCTATATATAATACTAATATAGAGGTTAGTAGTCTTACTAAGCAAACGAGTATAGCAAGACTAACTGGATTAGTAACTAGAGACTAATAAACCCCTTATTATTATAGCCCTAAGTACTAAGAGTAATATACTAACTTTAAAGAGATACTAATATAATAAAGCTACGAATTCTTCTAAGATAAGAGTATTATTAGAAAGACCCTTCTATATTAAGTAATAAGACTTAAAGTAGATCTATAAGAGCCTAGAGTAATAAGATCGAGGTCGCTAGACCTTTCCTATTCTTATTTAGTTATTTAGTTTATACTATTTCCTTTCTTATTTTATTTAAAGAAAGTTATAACTACCTATTTTATCTTTCTATTTAGAAGATATTATAATAATAACTTTACTTTATTAACTAGAAGACTTTATTACTTTAACTATATAATATTAACTTTAATATTTATAGACCTATAAATATTATATTTTCTTCTTCCTTAGCTAACTTAGATACTAGATCCTCTTCTAATAAGGGGAAATAGCTTAAAGAGAGATTTATAGGAGCTTCGTTTAGTAAGATATAATATTATGCTATAGGATAGCTAGCCTCTAATAATAGTATAGATAGGTTTGCGAATCCTACCTTAGGGATAGGAATAACGCCCTTAAGTACTCTATATTCCCCTAAAGAAAGTTATACTAATTAGGATATTATAGCCCTTATTAATCTCCTTATAAGACGCCCTATTATTATAGTATTAACTCCCTATTTAGCTAGAGCGTCTAAGTTTATTAGTACTAATATCTTAGACTTTATTACTAATTATAAGAGCCTTTTAAAACTTTACTATAAGACTAATAATAATATAAAGAACGAGGTCTATATATATAGCTCTAGTAACTATTAAGATATAGTAAAATCTTATATTAGTAGAGCTAAGACCTAGAAGGAAGCTAAGGAGAAACCTTTATATTAGTTTAGATTTATAGACCTAAAGTCTTATTAGGACCCTAATAAGGACCTTTAGAACCTAGTTATAGGATCTTATATTAAGGATAAAAACCCTTCCTAGGTTATAGCGTTAACTACTACTATCTAATAGCTTTAATAGAGAGCTATCTAGTATAAAGACCTAGAACTTACTAATACTAAGCTTATTTATATTACTTATTATTACTTCTTAAAAAGAGCTATAAGAGCTATAGCCCGAAGTCTTAGCTACTAGCCTATAGAGGTTACTTTAAAGTGGTAGGTAATAATAGAAGATACCCTAGTTAAATAATCTATTACTTACTAGGAACTTTAGTAGTTATCTAGCCTTATTAAGCCTAAACTAATAATAACGCTTTAAGTCCTTATAAAGATAATGCTAATAAGGTAAAGGGCTAAAGCTAAGGAACCCTCTATAGCCTAGATAGCTAGGGTAATTATTAACTCTATTAATAGGGCTAATTATAAGATAGATATCTTAACCCTTATTAAGAGGGTTACTAGCTAAGGAGATAATACTTTTAATCTAAATACTATAAAAGCTATTAAACCTTATAAATAATAATCTTAGGACTATTCATAGACGTAATACTAATAATAGTAATACTTTTACTTATAAGCTAGATATAGAGATTACTAAAGAGGATACTAATAATACTAAGGATTTAGAAGAGATAGAGTAAGAGGAGGCTATAGAGGCTTCTAGTAAAATAAATTACTATAGTACGTGCCTTTCTAGACTATAGGGGCTTGCTAGTTTTATAGCGTTATTAACTATATCGTCGTTAGCTATATTAAGTATCTTAAGGCTACCTAGAATAAGGTCTACTACTATATATCGCCCTACTACTTCCTTAGTACCCTGGATATAAGTACTAAGGTTAAGACGGGTATTATTAATAAAGGCTATAACTATAAATAAACTAATAGCTGGACGATTCTAAAGTATATCCTAATTAATAAGGATACCTTTATATACTATATAGTTACTACGAGCAAGTTAGTAGAAAGATAGTAGCTAAAGCTTCTAGAGGAGGTTATAAAAATTATTAATTATAATAAGATACGCCCTAGATTATCTATTAGCTTTACGAATTTATTAAAAGATACTATATAAGTATATAACTTTATAAATATAATATTCTTTAGCTTTAAGCTAAAGAACTAGTATATTAACGTAATAAAAGATATTACTACTATAGAAAGAGGGAAAGCTAGAGGTTATTATATAGAACCTTATAATACGTATTATTACTAATCTCCCTAGATAGTAGATTTAATTATAATTTAAGACCCTCTTATTGAAATTACTTAGAGAGTTATAAAGCTACTAGATAATAAGGAAGAAGCTAAAAGCGCTATACTACTAGATACCCCTAAGGAATAAGTTAAGTAGTAGAAGTAAGATAAATAAGATAAGCCTCGGATTAAATATAGTAATTTAAAAACTAGCTACGCTCTTACCCTTAAGCTATATAATAAGAGAGTAAATAGCAAAGTAGCTATCCCTAAAACCTTCCTTTATTAGAACTAGCCTAATTAGAATAGAATAGTTTATAATACTACTAAAGCTATAATTAATAAGTATAAGGATAGATATAACTTAAAGGTATAACAGGTCTTCGTTCCTACTAATATAACGCTCCTAGATTAATTTAATAAGATAGGAGTTAATAATAGGGAACTATAGGAATAAATAGATCGATAGAATAATAGTAAGAACTATTCTAAAGGCTAAGCGACTTTAGTAGCTATCTTTATAAACTTACCTAAGTATTTATAAACTAAGGTAACTTAATTTAACTACTATATAATTAATCCTATCTTTAAAATAGGTGCTATAATAGAAGATTAGGATTCTATATTGTAAGAATAGGTATATAGGTAACAAAAGGGGCGGTAAAACAGCCTGAATAATAGATGTTAATAGGCTAAGTAATATCGTAATGAAAGCTGATAGATTTAAGCATAAGAAGGTATTTTCCCTGGAATTAATTGATAGTATTTGATACGGTCCACGAAGTAGGCGAAAATTATAGGTGAAAAATACTATGAATTTCAAAGGGTTTTTCCTTAAAGGCGATAAGCCCTTTTATAAGGGTTAATATATTTAGGTATATTTAACGCGTTAAACGCGTTAGACGCCCTTAAGCGGGATAACTACGCTAAGCGTATTCGGTATTAATTACTTATATAAAAAGAAAAAAGGTATTAACTGCGATATATAGTATGAAATTTGATTTATACCTCCTATTATAGTAATATACTAGTAAGTAGAGCTATATTATTATATATAAGTAACTATATATAACCTTGCTTCCTTTCTATTCTATACGTTTTAATTATATCCTACTTTAGGCTAAGGGAGTCTTAGGCGTAGTATTAGTTATTTTTAAGAGGTTAGGGTAGTCCTTATCCTTATTATTAATAATCTCTTTAGCTATAACTAGGAGTTAGTTAATACTAATACTATAAGTAGTAGCTAGTTAGATATTATCCTTATAGTATTCTAGGAATAGGTAGCGAGATTTATTACTAACCTTAGGGTACGCCTTAGTAATACTATTATCTTTAATTATAATAATCGAGGTAGCGAGGGAGGCGATATTAGCGCGAAGGGCTCGAAGGTTAGTAGCGTATTTATACTAAAAGCTAGCTATATCTATAGCCTTAGGGTTACTAAGGTCTAAGAGAGCATAGATAGCGCTCGAGTTATTACTATTAACTATAGCCTAACTAATATAAGCGTTATCCTTAATATATATACTAGGAAACTTATATTATAATATCTACTTAATAATAAAGAATATCGATATAGCGCTAAACCCCGGGTTACCTATAATTTACTTAGTTATAAATAAGTTAAGGGCGCGGATATATATATATAGACTAAGGATAATCGAGCTATTCTAGATAAGTATATATAGGGTAAGGCGTTTAGTATAGCGGGTAGCTATAAGGTTAGTAGTATTAAAGAAATAGAGGCGCTAAAGGTATATATTAATTACCTCTTAAGTAGTTAGGAACTTTATATAGGAATAGGTAAGGCGATAGAGGCTAGCGATATAAGTATAGGATTACTAGTCTATAATAACGATCTTCTTAATACTAGTAGTAGTATTAGGTATCTTAGCGGAGCTAGGCGTATTAATAGTATTAAATAGGCGAATATTAGAGGAAGGATTAATATTAGGGCAATCCTCTAAGCTAGTAGCTAACGCTATACGCTTAGTAGAAGACCTAGTAGCAAGGTATTATTCTAGGCTAAGGAAGCCTAGGCTCTCTTATATTAATCCCTAGGGAATAGTTACTATAATAAGCTTAAACTTATTAGTAGCTAACTTAATAAATTAGCCTAGGTTAAGGGTAATAGCGCTAGCGTTAGTAATATAACCCTTAGAGAGCGCTATAGTTAGGGCGATCTAAGTCTCCTTATATCTATTAAGTAGCATAGTAATATAGCTAATATGTTTACTATAGGCTCGTATTCCCTTAATAGCTTTAATAGTATCCGTCGCGTTAGGGGTGCTAATACTAGTAGCTTACTTCTTCGGAGTAGCTATCTTATTAGTCTTATTCTAAGTAATAGGAGTTAATCTAATACTAGTTATAATAATATTAGTCAATAGTCGAGGTTTAATATGTTTAGTAGCGTTAGTAGCTTAGTTAGGTTAGCTAGCGTTAAGGGATAGTTTAAGCTAATTAGCGTTAATAGTCTTATTAGCTTAGTTATATTTAGTAGTAATAGGTTCGTGATTTCTACTTAAGGCCTCTCTAGAATTAATAGAAATAGGTATACTAGTGATATTAGTAGTATAGTATAGGTTATAGTTAAGGGAGTTCTATATAGCGTTATAGAGGGATAGCTACTTAATATTTAAGATAGCGTTAGGGAATTAATAGTAGAGCTTAATTTAGTTTATAGATAGTAGTTAGGTAACTAAGTAAGTATTAGTACCTAGGTAGATAACGAATAGGGTACTAGAAATATTATAACTAGTTCTATAATATTAGGTCTCTTAGTTAAGGGCGCGCTTAAAGATTTCTTAGTTATAAACGTAGTATCTAAGCTTATTATAAGGGATCTTAATATTAGGTAGGTAGTAGTAAATATAGTTAAGGGTAATATACTTAGCGTCTTTATATTTAGAGCGTTATCTATTTATAGTAAAGTAATACCTAGGTATATATAATATAAGTTACTCTAGTAGTACTAAGCGCGCGACGACGTAGAGCGTTAGTAAGATTTCTTAATATCTCGATGAGGATAATAGTAATAAAGGGACATATATAAGAGTAATAATAGTATAGTAACGGGGTTAAAGGTATTAATACTCTTTAGCGAAATATATACGTAGAGGAAAAATACGCTTAATACTAAGTAAGCGAAGGTAGTAGTAATAACTAGTAGGGTTGCCTAGTAACGTAAATTTGTTTTATATATATATACTTAAGCGCTAATTTTTCTTATTAGTTAAGTAAGAGTAGGGGTTAACCTTCTAGCGAGGAGGGCGGTTGCGTTTATAAAGGTTCTTATAAAGCTAAGGGTAGAAGGAGTTTGAGAGGGAAGGTATAATAGGCGTAGTTATCTTCGCTAATAGGATAGATATAAATATCGCTATTATTAGGGTAAAGTTCTTAGACGCGCTAAGCGCGCTAAATATCTTTATTTTATAATAAGGCCTTAGTTATAATACTCTTTATAGTCTACTTATCTATTTAAGGCGCTTTAAGCAGCGCGTTCCTTATTTGCGATATATATCCTATTATTCCCCTAGGTTTTTATAAGGCCTTCCTCTTAAGCGCCTTAGTAGTTTTTTACTAGGCTCTAATACTAGTTTAATACCCTATTAGATAGGTCTTTAAGCTTATACTTATCTATAGAGCTATTCTATCTCTTATTCTTTACTTTTAAATATAATAATAAGTTTATCCGCGTTTATAGTATCTTTATCTATCTAAATAGTATATATTAGTAAGTAACCTTTCTATTTAACTAGATATTATACCTTTCCTCGCATAAGGGTTCGTTCCTTAAGAATACTTTTAATCTTAAAATACTTATATACTTTAAGCTAATAAATATTATTATCTTCCTTAAGATTAACTAGGCCTTAGTAGTTATCTTAGCGGTTAAATAAGTTACTACTAGGGGCTAGTGCTAGTATAAGTTAGACAATAGATATAACTAGGTAAATTTTTATATTAGGTAGAATATCGAGGTAGTATACTAATTTACTAATGCGTTTAAGGACCTTAAATAGAATATACTAGTAGCTATACTTCAGGTTTAGTCGTCCTAGTAGATAATATCCTAATCCTATTTTAAGGTATACCTAGTCGCCTAGCTTAAAGGTAATAAAATAATGTTTTTTATTATACTATTCCTTTATATATAGCTAGGCTACTATAATTGAAATTTTTACTTCCTCCTAGAAGATTTTATAGTTTATTTTAAGGTTAGTATTACCTAAGATATTTAATACGTTGTTAGTGTTTTTGCTATATAGGATTTGGTTTAGTAAATAACTAATAACTTATGAGTAGGCGTTATTAAGGTTATATTAAAGGCTTAGTAGTAATATTACTTAGTTATTATTAGCGAGGTTAAGAAAGTAACGAATAGCTAGTCTAATAGTTTCATTTTTATATTCCAAAATACTATCGGTTTATAGATAATATATAGTTAAGAATCTTAATTTAGTATATAATTCCGCCTATAGTGCGGTCTAAAACCTTAAAAAGAACTTTTAGTTATAATTAGATATAATAGCTTTTAGTATTCCTTAGTTACTATGCTAGAGCTTATATACAAGGAGGCGTCCCTAGATCTTAGTAGTATATATTAAGTAACCTGGGATAAGGAGCGTTGCTTTAGAGAACTTATTAGTTATAGTAAGTACTATATTAAGAAGTAGGAAGTTCTCTACTTTATAGCCTAAATACTATAAAGGTATTTCGGGAAGTCTAATAATAAAGTCTATAGTAATTATATAGAAGGGAATTCCTAGTATTAATATTAGCTATATCGCGCTAAGTAGTAGTTAATATTCTATATTTATCATTCCGTATTATAGGTAGTTAGCTATATAATTATTAATTTATTATTTAAGACGTAATATATATAAGTGTTTATTGATAGCTCTCTACGTCTATTCCTTACTAAAGTAATAATAGTTATTATAAGCTTCCTTAATAAGAGGTGCTACTAACTCTTTCGGGATATAGAGCCTTCGTTTATTAATATAGGGGTTAATATAGTAAAGAAGACTATTATATATAACGAAGTTAAGGTCTATATTATCTGCCTTTTCGCAGAGTATCTTATATACTCTGCTCTAGGACTTAGAGTTAGTATATAATTAGATAAGCTTAGCCTTAAAGTCGTTATTAAGAGATATTTCTATTATAAAGTTAATACCTATTAGTATATTATCCTATATCTTATTAAGTTCCCTAACGTCTTTAATAGGGATTTCTATTATAAGTAGGTATAATAACGCGTCTACTATAATATTTAATATTCTAGGGATATAATAATATACTAGGGAGAACTAGCTAAGATATTCTAATAATAATATAAGTTATAAGTTAGACCTCGTCTTATCCTCTAACTATAGAGACGTTTATTTAACGATATTATATATTACTAAATAGTTAGTAAGTACTATCATAAGGTCTCGTTTAGATAAACGTAGTATTAGCTAACACTTTTTTACTACTTATACTAGGTAAGCTACTTTGAGTTTAGTAAGCTAATATTTCTATTTAGCTTAGTTAAGGGCCTTGCTAATATAGGCGATTAGAGATATATTAGTATACTTAATAGGGTTATAAGGTTTCTATTTAATATAGTTAGCTAGCTAGAAGATTAGCGCGGAGTATCTATATTCCTTTAATAAGTTAAGCTATACGAATAGCTACTTATTAGGGTTATAGTAGAATAAGGCGTTATCTACTATTAAGGGGTCTTTAATATTATTAAAGCTAGCTACTTCTTCTAGCATAGGTTTAAAACTTATCTTTTAATAGAAGAGCTTTCTTATAGCGCCTTTATCCTTCCCTTAAGCTTAGGCTTTAGCTAGTAACGTAGTTTTATACTATTAGAGTAGTTAAATATAATAGCTATAGCGTAGTATTATATATTATAGAAACCTAGTTATACCTATCTAGTATTTAAGTTAGTAGAGGTTATAAGGGTACTTAATTTTCTTAATAATATCGATATAGCCTTAAGTATTTAATAATCTAAAGGCGTTAATAGTAAAGCTAAGTAGCTTAATAGAAGGATATCTAATAAATAACTTCTTTACTAAAAGCAAGAGTCTAATATCTATAAAGAGTTTAAGAATTATATTAATATACTTAAGGTAGGTATTAAGGTCCTTCGAGGCGATAATAATATTATTAATAAACGCGCAAGTATATTCCTTATATAGTTATAGGAGTCTATTTATAACGCGTTAAGTATAAGCGGGCGAATTATAGAATCCTATAAGTACTACCTTTAAAGGTTCTTATCCCTAGCAGCTAACTATAGTAAATTAATCTTAATATTCCTTCTTAATAAGAAACTAATAGAAGAAGGATTAAGTATTAACTATAGTAATCTATAGCTTACTATAAAGGCGTTTAATAATATCTTATTATAGTAATATAGGGTATACGTTAGGGATAGTAGCTTTATTAAGAGCATATAGGTCTATAACTATGCGACCTTTATACTTACTATCTATAATTCGCTATATAGCAAATATAGGGGCTCTAAATAATATAGGTCTAGAGTAACCCTATTCTATATAGTTTTAAGCGTAGAGCTTATCTAAAGTTTTATTAATAAGGTTCTTATCTTCCTTACTAATAGGATAAGGTTATTAGCTAATATTTATATTCTACTATCTTTTAGTAAGTTCGACCTTAAGGTATTAATCTTCTAGAAGGTTAATTAGTCCTTAGTCCTTCTAGATAGCGGGGTAACGCGAGATAACCTCTTTAAGGCGTTATATAGCTTTAGCGTCTTAGTTATAGATATA
>JAVHLU010000973.1:0-41164 GCA_036785755.1 Colletotrichum ledebouriae
TCCCCCCCCCCCCCCTCCCTGGCTCTCGAGTTGGGTCGTGCTGTCTTCCTCCCGGTCCCAGAAAGGCCAGGGCAGAGAAGACCCAAGACTCGAGACCCAAGTCAAGTCCCGAGTCCCAAGTCCGCAGAGAGGGACTTGGGGACCCAACCGACGGGACCCAAGAGACACACAAACTGGAAGGGGTCGCGGACGCAGACGGGGGACCCAATAGCCCCAGAAAACAGAAACAGATTCTGCAAACATGTCCCAATACATGTACACCACTCTCGCCCCTTTGCCTCCCATCTTTTCTCACCTCGAGTCGGCGAGGGCAAATGCGAAGCCCAAATCCTCACAAACTCCCGCAACTTCAACTTCTACTTCCGAGGGCACAAAAACCGCAGCATCCGCACCTCAGAAAACCACCTCTGTCTCGACGCCGACAACTCCCACTGTCGCTTCTACACCCCCCATTTCAAAGGCGAATCCCGCAGACTCGTCCCGCCTGCCGCCCACGCATTGGTCGAAACACCACTACCACCAACACCACCCATCCACCCGCCTGCAACACACCCGCACCTCCTCTTCGTCATCCGCCTCGCGCTCCTCCCACGAGACATCGACAACACCTACCTCGACCACCCTCTCGATCTCGCAGACCGCGTCCCCCACCGACTCGCGCCCGCCCGTTTCTCTGCCGTCGCCGAAGAAACACAAGCACAAGTACCACCACTCGTTGCAGGAGACACGCGTCGCCGGCGACCAGGGCCACGGCCAGATCCCCCGCTCCCGAGCGCCGGCGCGACTTCGCAAGGAAAGCGGCAGCCTCAGTTCATACGCGAAGCTGGCTCTTCAACCGCCGCCTACCCCCCGCATTGGATTGACGCCTTCGGAGCTGAAACATGTCGCCATGCTCGACATGGACATCTCGGGTCGTCACCTGACCGCCACCAAGGCCGCAGGCACTCTCCCCTTCTCCCGCACCGACAGCTTGTCCTCGGCCGCGCCCTCGACAGCTTCGATCTCGGCCCGCACAATGACCTCCTCTGACCCCACTTCATCATTCGACGCTAACCGTCCACTCGTACTGAAGAACGGCCGCACCTATCTCTCGGACAATTCCCTCGCCTACCCTCTTCCGGTCGACCTCGCTGAGATACATCGCCAATCCTTGCGCACGTTAATGTTGATTCAAGTCTTCGGATCACCGTTGTGCTCACAAGCCAACGCTGTCAAACCGCCAAGTCGCATTCTCGAGGTCGCATGTGGCTCGGGTTTCTGGAGCCAAATGTGCCATCGCCACTTCAAGGGCAAGGGCCACACCGACATCGAGTACACGGGCATGGACATTGGCCCCATGGGCGCAACCGCCGGCGATGTGGATCGCGACATGAAGTGGCGCTTCGTCCAGCACGACTTGCGCCAGTGCCCATGGCCCTTCGCCGACGGCGAATTTGATTTGGTAATGGTGAAGGATCTCAGCCTCGTTGTCACGAGTCCACACTCGATTCAAGCCACCATCGAGGAGTACCTGCGCATTCTGCGCCCTGGTGGTGTTCTCGAATTCTGGGACAGCGACCACCAGATCCGCATGCTCCGACCCCACGCAGCGCCACTATCTCAAGACAGCGAGGAGGGCGCCGCCGCCGTGGCGCTTGGCGCTTACCCTATTTCGTCCAAGACACCCCTCAGTGCGCCTTTGAACAACTTTCTAGTCGAGTACAACAGTTGGGTCCACCGCGCCCTGGAAGCCCGCAACCTCAGCCCCGTGCCCTGCACCCTCGTCGGCCCCGCGCTTGTGCAGGAATTCGAGAACGTCAAGGACGTCCACTCCCGCCGCATGGCGATCCCTCTTTCGGAAGTTCGCTGGGAGCGTGAGGGCGTCGGCGGTGTCGTCACCAAGGATGGCAAGTCGTACATCGAGACGGGCAAGGGCAAGTCCAAGTCGGACGCGCAGAGAAAGACACTCACGCCCGCGCAGGCGGCCCTGCGCCGCACGGCCCTGATGACCGTCGTCCAACAGATCCAGAGCCTGGAGCCCATCCTGCGCGAGACCTCAGGGAAGAGCCAGGACGAGTGGGACGGCTGGCTCGGCAAGATGATGAACGATTTGACCAAGGAGAACGGGACGAGTTGGGGAGAGTGCTTGGAGGTTGGCGCCTGGTGGGCTACAAGAAGGTAGCCGGAGATGAGAGTCTTCACGACTTTGATGAATCGGAGTTTTGCATTACTGTTGGGGCTATCTCGAGGGTCTTTTTTGTTCCCACATTCTCCCACCTGACCCCACCAGAGGCGCCTTACGCCCCGGGAACGTACCGCTTCCTCAGCGTTCGGTATCGTTTGAGGTAGTACCTGCGAGGTCCATCAGCGATTCAATCCAGTAGCAACATGAAACAGAAGGGACAGAAGATGAAAGGAAACAGAAGAGAGGAAAGGAGGCAGGGCATAGAAAAAGGTTGATGTTCAAGTTCAACATCGAGATACCCCATCATCATCATCTATCTACATCACATTACTATCAAATATTACATACTCCATCTACCAAGAATACTAAACCGCACATGCGAAACGTTGGGTGGGAGAGAGTTCATGATGCGTGCAACTGGTAATAGATCGAGTGATGTGACGCGATGAACGGAATGGCCCTGTTGCGTAAGGATGAATCGGGCAACAGTGTCTGCACCCTTAATTCGTATGTTCAACAGCCTTTCCTCTATTCCCATCCAGAAGTTGAATAAATGGCGAGGAACGGATGTTTACGGGCGTTGTTCCACAACCAGAAATACATCTGATATCAAAGGGAAAGCGACTGTAGCTGTACTTACAATGCTTCTATTTCTGTGAACGTCATTAGCGTTTCTCGTTTGTTTGCAATGGCGTGATGGTTATGAGATAAACAGATGAATAACAGACTGTCGTTCTTGCACACGTTCCGATGCTACTGGCTTGACTGGAGACGGATGGCAACAAATGTATTCTGAAGACTTTGACAACTGAGCAAAACATCCCCTCGACGATGAGCATGTAGACAGGGGAACATGCGTTGCAGATTGGGCCCTTTCTTTTTATGTGAAAAGGATGACAACGATACTTTGATGGTGGCGTTGGTGGTTGGTGATTTTTCTTAAGCAGCAGGCTTTATATGTTCATGCTCAACAAGTGAATGGGCCACCGAACTTTCTGCCATTGACGAGCGGGAGGGAAGTAGTAGCGATATCGAGGCCTGGCCGCCTTCCAATTTTGGCAGCGAATAATTGTTGCTCGCGGTGAAACGAAGATGTGTCGCGTTCGTAGGCAGACAAGACCATGAGTGGAGAAATTCCACCGTCTGTACGAGGAGACGATTCGTGAAGACTGAGACGGGACAGGGAGGGGGGTTTCTCGGGCATTGGTTACAATGGTACTGACGCTCAATGATTGAGCTTCGAGGCAATGACACATCTCACCCTCGCGCCCTGGGATAGAGATGTGGCACTCTGCTCCCCCCTCTCCCCCCCAAATCCCCCCCTTTTTTTGTCGGATTTGACGCCGGCCTGAAGTCTGCGCCCAGGTCTTGCATCTTCTCACATCAAGCCAGGCCGTGTCTCCGGAGTCTCGGGGCTGGACGCGTGTTGAAGAAATATGAGGCTTATTCAAACGACTACACATCTGGATCTGTGAATCGACAGGATGCATCTGAGAGCTGCATGCCGCCGGCCTTCCGGGTACGTCTAGTATCTGAGGATAGGATATAAGACCCTTCTGCAAGATGAAAGCACCAAAGGCATATTACTTGGTCTTACTGGGCAGAACGATGCAGATCTAGGGATGGCCGACTGAGCTCATGAGAAATACAGGGCAAGAAAACAGGGGTGGATTGGTAATAAAATGCACTCCAACGGGCACAGAATACGCCGCCAGCTCGGCGTTGCGACCCCGACGACCCATTGTTGAAAGCATGTCGCCAACTATGCGAAAGGTGTAGAGTTACCACAACCTGTGGGAGTTGAAGCCGCACTCGGCCCTGGGTGAGGTGAAGGACACCCACGATAGTTGATATGTGACAAGGTTGGGTCATCGCCAGGCCTCAGAGCTGTCCGAGATCTACGTTCTAGCAACCGATGTGTCCCCGTCCTAATGCAGGAATGGAATCCACAGGGAACAAGCAAAAGAGTCCGGAAATCAACAGACGAGACTGGCACTACCGCAAGAAGCCGCTGAAGATACCAGCTATGGGGGAAAAAGAAATTGAAGCACCGAAGTTGGGGCAAGCAAAGAAGGAAACTTGACTTACCCTTTTTGACATATTCGGCCCTCTCAATGCCCCTCCGAATCGCCTCCTCGTCTCGAAGCCCCGCATTCGCGCTAAAGGCCCGGTGAAGGCGAGGGCGAAAGTACTCGTACCCAAGAGGGTATTCTCGCCCGAGATATAGCAGTTCTGCAGAAGATGTTAGTGATGTTCGATTGCGAGACTTTGACCCGAGTGGCGAAGTGGTGAACATGGGTCTCGAGTGCGCCCAAGGTCACCGGTAGCGGACAATGGCACCCCTAGATGCCTTGGTGGTTGACCAACAACAGATGTAATCGAAAGCCAGATGGCATTTTGATGCCTCGGGTGTGCCATGGAAGAGGTCGAACGTATTCAATGAAAGCAAGTGTCAATTGACGACTAGTTGTAAGTCGTGGACCGAAGCTCGGATACGGACGACGACGCCCATTTCTGGAGAAATAAAGGTCTTTAAACACACCTTTGTAAATTGCAATGACCCGTCTTTTCAGCTCATAGTTGATACCGCTCATCTTGGGACCCCGGTTATATGGGACTAGAGCGTTGTTGTAGCTGGTCTCACGGATGCAACTTGCTGTCCTCGTTGGATGGTAGTGTCGAAAGCGCCGGGGTGGCTCGACGAGGTCGGAAGCATGGCGAATGATGCAACAACACCTAGGTCCCACAACGCCACCTGATATGTAGCTTTGATTGGCCAGAGCTTCGAAACTGAGCTTCTTCCTTATCTTATCAGTCGCCAAACAAGTCACTGCACTTCTCAAACGTCCGCTCAGCTTGAATTCAGCCTCGCAAAATCCCATCGCCAACTGCCGACCGACGAACGTACAGCAGATCGATCAACGACCGCGGCCGGCTACCAGAATGAACGCCACCGGGGCGCTTCGCCCCGTCGTGCGCCGTAGTCCATGGCGATGTCCGCACCAAACAACCACTGCCCTCCCCGGCATCGCGCAATCGCATCCGCGGTTTTTCAGGATAACGTCCGCCTCTCGCCCGACTATGTTGCGAGATTTGGCTGCGAACGGTCAGACAAAAATGGCACTGCAGGCTAGTTTCGCGACTGGAAACGGGCCGGACGAAGGAGACATTGTGAAGGACGAGCCGGAAGGTCTATCGGCCGCAGCTCTTTTCCACCGTTCCCTGCGCAAGCCACCAGTGCAGCAGAAATTTGAATATGACGCCGACTTGAATGATGACCCGGACGACCTGTCGGCCGAAACACGCTTCCGCCGTTCCCTGCGACAGGCACCGATGAAGCCGAAATACGAATATGCCTCTGACTTCCTCAAACGCATCGGAAAGGTCCTAACGTTCGGCTGCAACGCCGAGCAGACAGTCGAGGCGGCGCACCTCGCCCGAACCGTCGCCCAGGACTGGCCGACTGTGCAAATGAGCCGGGGCAACGCCATTGTCGAACCCGGATTCGTGCACCACGACCGAATAGATCGGACTTCGAAGACTTCCGACTGGGAATATGGAAGCGAATCCTGGGGGGTAAGTTCGTTCGTGTGGGCCATATCAACGGAGCGCCTTTCGCTGAACATAGGACGGCCATGCTAGGTGATACCGCGACCATTCCCTATACCAGTAATGGCAGAGAAGGCCGCTGTGAAGTTCCTCGAGTACGCCTCTTATTCGGCGAGGGATGATGCCAAAGAAAAATGGCAAAGGCTCCGAAAGAGCGCCCTGAAAAGCAGCAAACTCGATATCCACGCTGGTATATCCAAGCTCCCCCACCCACCTATCATAATTCGGAGCGTCACCTGGCCTGTAGTCGCAAAGCAAGTAGGTACTCCCCGATCCGACTGCGGCCCGTCTTATTCTTGCTAAGACGTTGTGTAGAGATTCGTCCGCGCGGTACAGAACGTCTCGGCCTTCACCCGTCTTGAGAAGTTTGAAGAACTGGACGGCCGTATCAGGTTCGTCCTTAGGGTGTCTATATGGTCACACAGGACCTTCTCACTGCTGGCAGAGGCACAAGTCAAGATGGTGTGTACGTCATACGGTGATCCGAAATGGTTCTTGAGGGAGATGGAACGACTCCTCAATCATGAGTCTCCTGATGTCAAACTAATTTTCGAGTCGATGCGTACGACCCTATACCGGCTGGAGAGGGAAACATGGAAACGAGTCGATGCAGTGGAGGACTTTGGCAGTGCCGCACCTGCGAACCAATAGACGGGGTGTCGACAACGCCCCCAAAGAAGCTTAACGGCCTGGTAGGCACCGTCCTGGTGCTGAATGGCATGGCATGTCCAGCTCGATGGCCAGCAAAGTCTCCAGCACAGTTGCCCTCGAGCAAGAAACGGCGGGCATTGAACTGCTTCACCCATGCCGCCGATATCACAACACGGTCAAGATGGACGTAGGATGGATAGACTGTTGTCGAATCAGAAGAGAATAAGCTGAAAGAAGAAAACGACCTCGCAAGGGGTCCACCAGCCTCCGAGGCTAGGACGACGACTCGATGGCCACAGAAAGAAATGAGGCTCTTCACCACAGACACGACTCATGACCGAACCTCGATTTGAACAGCTACGTTCGCGCCAATCAGGAGGAACTGTAAGCATTGTAAGATACCGAATCGCATCTAAGGGCGTATCATAGGTAGCTGGGTTGATTGATGACCAGGGCGCAGGAACTCGAACTGTTCTGTTCATTATGCCAACCGACGAGTCAGAACTTGGACTATCGGTTGAGTGAGCCCTGACGCCGCATAGTGAAACTGCACGGCAGTCGAAAGCAAGCCACTTTCCCAGCGTCAGGTTTGTGATAACTGATTTCTGTCGGTACGCTGCGATATGGTCTACGAGCATTGTTGCTATTATGTGATTGGTGACGCATGATTGGTACGGATGAAAACCTCACGAGGCGCGATGTGGATTGTGCAAGGAACCCAATTCCTCAATCGGATGGGCTTGACCCCATCATCCGTTGGTCGCGGGCTGGATCCAGTTCGGTGGGACTAAGTCAACGAGAATAGCAGCGAAAAGTGTTTCGAAAAATTCTGCTTTGCTCGGTCAAAAAAAAAAAAAAATCTTCTCGGCCTTGGTCCATGACGATTCGGCCTCGAGCCCACATCCGCTGCTGCAAAATTCAAATTGGCTCCGAGGGGCAGAAAGCCCACCAGGGGATCCGCATCGCACAGAACCGCCCTTGAACTATTACGTTTTGACGCCTCACGTATTCCTCCACCAACCTGACTGCACCGAGCTCTTAGTAACCTTTATATCCGCAAAAAAACAGGGCCTTTTCTACGCCGAATAATAAATAAAAACTTAGTAGTAGTTACTAACTACCTTAATAATTTTAATTAAAACCTTAAACTAGAAGACTTAGAATAAGCTATAGGATATTATAAACCTCTATAAGTAATCTAAGGTTATAAAATAAATCTTTAAAATACTCTATCTAAGTATAATAATAAAGCTATAAGTATCTCTAATTAATCTAAATTAAGCTACTAAGATACCTTAATACCTATATCTTATTAATACCCTTATTATAATTTATCGCTCTAAGTATTAAAAGAACTACTAGTTTAATAACTACCCTCCTAATAATACTACCCTAATTAAGAATTAGAGATAGTTCTATCTTATAGTAGTTAAGTTTATATAATAATAAAGATACCTTAAAAAGGAGTATCTTAAGTTAATTTGTTACGGCGCTAAGTTAGACCTCCCTGAATTTCGGGTCACGTGACTTGCGAGTTATGTAACTTGCGAGTCACGTAATTACTAAGCGACTCTTTAGCCTTCTAAGGCTACGCTAGCCTATAGTTAGACTTTCTCCTTCTCTAATATAAAATCTACTTAATATAGCGTAATTAAAGTATACTAACCTTCGCCTATTCGCTATTTATAATACTATTCTATATTTATCTATCTATTCTCTAGAGATAGAAGTATAATATCTTAACTTATTACTACCCTAACCTTATTAATTAACTAACGTAAGTATAGCACCCGACTGAGCGCTAAGCTAACTAATCTATACTAACTAACCGAC
Source organism: Colletotrichum ledebouriae (assembly GCA_036785755.1). NCBI lineage: Eukaryota > Fungi > Ascomycota > Sordariomycetes > Glomerellales > Glomerellaceae > Colletotrichum > Colletotrichum ledebouriae. Next base: position 8,258 of record JAVHLU010000973.1, read on the forward strand.
CTAAAACTAATTAATACCCCCCCTCTACTTTATTATTAATATACTAAATAAGTTATAACTAGCTAGCTAGGGTTATAAGGCTATAACTACGCTTATACTTAATACTAGAAGGCTCCTAGAGCCTTATATTAAAACCCTTTAACGCTACTATACTACGCTACCTAACTATAATACTCCCCTATATAAGGACCTAAAGGTTTTTAACTTAAATAAACCTATATATAAGTAGCCTATTAAAGGCCTATTTATAAACCTTAATATAGAGGGATATAAGAGCTTAGCCTAGAGCGCTATTACTAAGCTATAGAAGTTCTCTAACCTCCTTATTATTAACTATAATTACTTAGGTAAGGGCTAGAAGATTACCCTTACTCTTAATAATATAATATAGCTATTTTAGAATAACCCCGATTTAACCCTTACTTAGATTTAAGACTAGCTTATAAAAAGGGCTACTTAAGGTACTAAGTCTTAAGCCTTATATATAGGATATACTACTATTAGTAATAACCTCTATACGCTATATAATATAGCTCTACGCCTAGAATATAAAAATTAAAAGCTCTAGGAGCGCTTAGAGGATACCTACGCTACTATTAATAACGCTAAGCAATCCGCTATACTTAAGCGTTACTAAGAGGAGTATAACTAGGCCTAATATAACGCTACTATTATTATAGAGGAGTATAATAAGGCAAGGGATATTAATAAAGCCCTACTTTAGCGTTTTAAACGCGATATAACTACTACGCCCCCCCCTACGAGCCCCCCCTCTAGTAACTATAGCGCCGCGCTTTAGGCGATCCTTAACTAAATAATATACCTCGAGAGTTAGGTCTACTCTAGCTTACCTATATTAACTACTAGTTATAGTAGCACCCGCCCTGCTAAGATACCTAAAGTCCCTATCTTTATAGGTATTAAGGGTATTAATCCTAAGTACCTAAAGTTTAATACCTAGCTTTTTTATATTAAGATATACCTTAATAATAGGGAGTACTATAGCGAATCCTAACGCTTTAAGTATATACTCTCGCGCCTTAGAGGAACTACTTATAATATTATATCCCCTCTCCTCTTAGGCGACCCCTCTTAAATTACTATAGCGGAATAGCTTATTAAAGAACTAAAGGGTATTTTTATAAACCTAGTTTAGTATAACGAGGCCTAGATAAAGCTTAACGCCCTTATTATCTCGTTTAAGGATATTTAAGTTAAGTAAGTAACTTTAATAAAACTTACTTATAAGGCTAAGCTCCTAGAATCTTAGTAGCGCTAGAAGTTCTCTAAGAAGTTACTAGCCTCCCTCTAGAACTAGTGCTCTATTTATTATATAAATAGCGCCCTTAACTTCTAGGATTATACTACCTAGGTTTATACTATAGCTTATATTATAGCGCCTCCTAATACCTATTTAGCTAACTAAACTACTATACGAGGCCCTACCCTAGCGGCCCGCGCTAAACCTTCTAGTAGAGGGAACCCTCGTGCTTAAGCCTATACTAACTAAGGCTATATCCCCGAGGCTTTATATAAGAAGCTCTACGACTAAGGCGCCTGCTTTATCTATAGTAATACTAGCTATACCTCGCGGGATTACCCCTATAAGAGGGCTAGAGCTACTATAAGTATTACTAAGCCTACTAAGGCTACTAATAGTAACCTAGAGCTAATAGAAAACTAGAGCCCCTAGTAAAAATAGACTCCCTACTAGGGGAGACCTAAAGAGATTAGTAATTAGTAATAGTATCTATTAACTTATAACAACTAGCTAGTAATAAGCTACTAGAGAAAGAGTTAGTCCTAGTCTATAATAGATATAGTATTCGCCTTAAGGCTCTTCTTAATACTAGAGCAAATAGCTACGCTTTTATAAATACTTATATAACCCCCTTATTAAGGGATTTTTACTACGCTAAACGCAATAAGCTATAGTACCCTATTCTAGCTACTAGTTTTAATAGAGAGCTATTAGATATTATAACTAAGGTATAGATAACCTATATATAAGTAGACTACTAAGAATTAATATAAATACCCCTACTCTAACTTAATACTAGGAGATATAACCTTATCCTTAGCTACTTATAGTTTAATTACTATAATATTAGCGTAAACGTGCGCTATTAGTACTTATACTAGCTAAGCGATACCCCTATAGCCCAGGACCTCCCCTGAATAATTATATAAGATACTAAGGACCTCCTCCGACCTATTAAAATTAATATTAAGTATTAACTCGATGCTAAACGCTACTAAGCTATATTTAAAACTAAGGAATAGCTCTATAATACCTAAAAAGCTATAGTAAGTAAGACGAAGGCCCCTATAAAAATTCTATAATAAAGTAGCGTGCCTAGGGACTTAGGATATAATAATAACTTATAGAAGATAGATATAGCGTTAAAGGGAGCGCTAACTATAAGTTAGACGTAGTTTATATAGTATTAGAAGCCTAAACCCCTTACCCTTAAGGCCTAGTAAGTAAGGAGAAATCTTAATATAGCGCTTATTAGTACTATAAAGTTCGAGAGGAACCTAAGATATACTAATATCGAATTAGGTTCTATATTACTATATAAGCTCGATCTAATAATTATAAATAAGCGAGAGGAAGAAGAAAGAGGTATTAGCCTACTAGAGGTTAATAAAGCTAAAAATTAATAACTAGTTAAAGAAAGACTCCCCCCCTATCTTTAGGGCTAGAGGGATTGCTTTAATAAGATAATAAGTAACGCCTTACCTCTCTATTACTCTTATAACTACTAGATCGAACTAAAGCTTAGTATAAAAGAGTAGCTAACCTTCTACCCGCTATATAAGTAATCCTTACTAGAACTCGAGGCTACTTAATAATATCTCCTTAAGAACCTAAAAAAGGGCTTTATAACGCTAGGTAATACTCTATTTATATCCCTAATACTATTCGTTTAAAAAGCTAATAGATACTTAAGGTTTTATATTAACTTTTAAAAGCTAAATAGATTTACTAAGAAGGACTAGTACCTACTACCCTTAATTAATAAGACGCTAAGTCGAATTAGCTAAGCTAGGTTATTTATAAAGATTAATATCTGCTAGGCGTTTTACTAAATCTATATTTACCCCGACTTAGAGGACTTAACGACGTTCTATACCCGCTATAGCTCCTATAAGTATAAGGTTCTACCCTTTAGGCTCTATAATAGCCTAGCGATATACTAATAGTATATAAACAACACGCTTATAGAGTATCTAGACGACTTTTATCGCGATGCGGTTTATAGCACTCTTAGCCTTATGAGGCTATAGTAGCTATGCGCTATAGCGCGCGATTACGTAATTATATACTATAGACTATTTTACTACGCTTTCCGCGCGCACTAATCTATAGCTAAGATAGTTACTCCTTATAACTCGCCCTTACCCCTACCTATAGCTTATAATAGTTATAAGCCTAGCTTTATAGCTAATAAATACCCCTCTAACCTCTCTAAGCCTAGGAAAGGGCGAGTAGCTTTTCTCCTATTTATCTTTTACCTTTTTTAAAGTAACCTCGTAATAATAGCTATATACTTTTTAATAACCTTCTCTCTAGAAGCTAGGCTCTAAGGCCCTACTAACTAGCCTCGCTAGTACCTTAACCTATACTTATCTATATAGAGCGAGGGTATTTAGAAGTATCTTAATTCTAATAGCTCTAATATTAGTAAGCCTTCTAATACTCTTAAGAGCACTCTAACTATTTAGGAGTTTATAAATAAGCATAACGCCTACCTCTAAGCTAAGTACGAGACTAACCTTATTAAGTATAAAGCAGCCCTCTATAAGTAGAAAGCTAAGGAGAATCCCTCTTAAACGCTCTATAAGATAACTAAGCGTGATAACTCTATTAATATTATTAAGAGCAAGGAGTCTAATACTCCCTAGTAAGCTAGTAGAGCAGGCCTTACTACTCCTAAGCTTATAAAGCTAACCTTACTAACCCCTATTAAGCGCAAGGATATCTAAGACGAGTAGAGCAACGCGCTTAAGTACCTCTCTACTAATAGTATAAACCTCTTATTATAGATCGCCTTATATTATAACTATTAGGCGCTTATCTATTAGACTATTAATATAATCTACCTCGAGGTAGTAGGGATAAAGCTTAATAATAAGAACGACGAGTCCTAGATTAACCTTTAGAATATACTCCGCCTTCTTAAATAGTAACTCGCCTACTCTAATAATAATATATAGGAATAAGTATACTAAGATTATAAGGATATCCTAAAGCGCGCTAAGTATACTACTTAACCTACTAAGTAGTATAGAGAGTAGTACTATCTCTATAAGCTAGTAATAAGCTAGAATATTACTAATACCAAGGGAAGCTATAGTAGATATACTTTTCTTAAGGTAGTATACTATAGGATCGCTCCTATATAGGCCTAGAACTAGCTAGATTTAGTTACCTAAGTAGAAGAGATTAGAACGCCTTACCTCTCGCTTAAAGAGCTTAGAATTATCCTTACTACTAAGATCTATAGTAAGCTAGTAACTACTAAAGGTCCTAGTAAATCGCTCGGAGTATATACTACCCTTATAGGCTACTCTAACTTAGAGGATCTACCTTAAGCCTTATAGACTACTTTAGATACTTCCTTTCTAGTAGTAACGCCTAATAAGATCCCTAGTTACCCCTATAGATAATACTACGGGTAGACCCCATAGGATTATAGCTACGTTTAATAGGTATTTATAAGCTCGCTAAAAGATAGCCTTAAGGATTATAAGATACCGAAGGATAAAGCATAGTATATACGGGAGATAGTAATATCCCTATAATAGGGCTATATCTATAATAACCTTATATACATAGGGTAGATTATAAAGGAGTCTTAGAAGAGTAGTTAGCACTTATCTAACTATAGCTATAGCAGACGCTATAGTAGTAGCTAGGGCGGGCGTAGTAATAGGGGTAGCGCTAGTAACTAAGAGCGACTTCCTAATAACATTTCTTACTATATTATTAACTAAAGCCTTCTTAAAGATAAAAGCTAAGTAACCTAAGTTTATTCTATAGTATTTACGTTCTTTAAGGGACCGTATACTCTCTCTAATAGTATTATTCTAGATAACTATAGAGCTCTCTATATTATTAATAATAAGAGAAAGCTAGTTCCTAGCACCTTTATACGCTCATATAATAACGAAGTAATTAAAGTTAGTAGTATAAGTATACTAATTATTAGAAGGGGTACTTAGATTATCTAAAGCGCGTTTAAAGATACCTTAATAGGTAAAAAGAGCGCTCTAACCTTAAATAACGTTACTATTATTAAAAATATATATACTAACATTATCTTAGAAGCGCTCTTCTTTAAGATAGGTATCTAGTATAATAGCTATAACTACTCTCTATAGTTTAGCAAGCCGGGTAAGTCTACTTATATAAAGTAGCTACTATATAAAAGTAACTTAGTCTTCTTTAAATATAACCCTATCTCTACCTACCCGCCTAGTCTAAGTATTCCTATAAGTAGTATAGGTATTATAGCCCTCTTAAACAACTAGAAGCTAACGCACCCCTTATACTACTATATAGCTAATAGGTCTAACGACGTATAACTATAGTACCTCTAAGCTAGTTACCTAGGTTAGAATGCTCTTAAACGCCTCGTATATAACGCTCGGGGGGTGAGGATTAAGACTCTATTATATATTTAATATAAATTCTACGCTTAAGCGTATACTAAGTAAGTTATCTCGCGTAGTATATCTAAAGCTAGATCTCCCTATCCCTACTACTATATAGCTTAGGACCTTTTTAACTACTAAAAGCTTAGCGGACTATACGCCTAGATACTCCTTATTAAAGATAAGTATAGTAGAAAACTCTTTAGAATTCCCCTAGTCTTAAAAAAACATAACGAAGTATTTAAGGTGCTCTAGACGTTTAAACGCTAGATATAAAGATAGTAGGGACTTACTATCTATAAGATCCGCTATAATATTAAGCGCGCTATTATCGCTATATAAGGATTTACTTAATATAAATAATAAGTAGAGGAGCTTAGAATCGATCTTAAGCTCCTACTAGTAAATACTAAGGAGCTTATAAGTAGCAGAGAGCATACTAGCTTAGAAATTATCCTAAAAGCGCTTATAATACTAACTACTACTTACCTACCTAAGTACCTTATCTTAGAGGCTTAGAGAGTAGTAGTCTTTATCTTTAATATTAGCCTGCGCGCTATAAATAACTAGCAAAGCCCTATTTAAATAGAACTCGAGTAGTTCTAGAACTACTTCTAATAGTAGTAACTAGACTTCGCGCTTACTATATACCGAGACCTACGCCCGCACTAGGGAGGCTTATATACCTATAGCTATAGAGCTTACCCTCTAGAAGGGAGTTATAAAAAAGGCGTTAGGAGACGCTATTATAAGGTTAACCCCAGGGCCTATCTTAGATACCTCATAGGATATATACTAGAAACGCATAACCTATATAGGATCTAGGTTCCTACGCTTAACTAGGTTATTATTATATATAACGTACGCTTTAACGAGTTAAAATTCTACTCTCTAGATAATAAGAAAGAAGCTATAGATATCTAGAGCGCCTAGATAATTATTAATAAGGTTAAAATACCTATTAAATCCTTTAATATAGTCCTTAAGACCTTAGGGGTACTTAACGAAGTAAATAGTAACCTTATAATAAATAAATAAACTACTAGTAGGCTTAAGTCCTCTATACTAGCTACTTCCCACGGTTTAGAAGCGCCTCGTATTACTACTATAATATAGCTTAAGAGCGTACTAGCTAGAATATAGAGAGGACTACTTACTCCTAAATAAACTCCTAATCCTAAAAGCATACTAGGATTAAGTTTAAACCCTCTATTAACGCTAGAGCCCTACCCCGAAGCATAGCCTGCTACTACTAAGGGTATAGACCCGCGTCTACTTATTTTAAACGCTTAAGAACTAGCTACTTAAGCGCTTATAAAGGAGGAGAGCTTATAGTAATCTAGATAAGACTCCTCCTTAGTAGCTAAAATAGATTCCTAACCTGCTCGCTATTAATACTAATAGATCGACTATAAGCCTCTAATATAACGGAGTACTAGAGAGCGGCGCCTAAGAGTCCTTATAACTCTTTATTTAGAAAAGAGCTTACTAGATAACTACTAGAACGCTTTTTTTATAACCTTTATACTTAATTAGTATAAAGCTATTATAGAAAGCACTCTTAGGCATAAGACTCTATACTCTACTATTATAGCATATCTATAGGATAACTCCGAGACGCGCCTAAATACTAAGCAGAAGATAATATACTTTATAGAAGACCTCTTAAAGCCTCTAAGTAACTATTTTAAAGCTAGGAAGCTAAGAGAGCCGCTCCGAGGTATATTTTAAGAGGCTATAAATAAGGAAATTAATAAGCTTATAGCTAAGGGGACCTAGTATATTATTAACTAGTCCGAGGTATACTTAAAGCCTCTTCCCTTAAAGTAGGTATATACCTATAAGTTCTAAGGTAACCGCCTTAACGCCTATAAAGCGCAAATCTATATATAAGGGGATATATAAGATACCTCCTCTCTTAGCTTAACCTATATTACTACGCTCGTAGCCCGAAGCTTGCGCGTAGTAGTAGTAATTATAGCCTAGTTTAACTATAAAATACTCTAATTTAATATTATTAACGCATTCCTAAACGTAGATATTAACCTAGATAGAGAGCTAGTTACCTACTACCTTCTAAATAGCTTTAAGTAAGCTAGTAAAGTTATAAAGCTTAATAGAGCTCTATATAGCTTAAAGGACGCGCCTCTTTTATAGTATAAGGAATTCTCCGCAGCCTTATATAAGCTCGGGCTCTCTCTATATAATAAGGAGCCCTACCTTTTTTAAGATAAGCACTATAAGGTCCTGCTCCTATTCTATATTAATAATATCCTCGTTTTATTCTATTAAGACTATACTTCTAAAGCTTAGGAGCTTATACGAGAGATTAAGGAATTATATAAACTATGCGAACTAGGCCCTATTAAATAGTACCTCAGGATATATATTATATAAGACCGAGTAGCTAAAAAGATCTACCTAGTCTATAACTAGTATATTAAGATTATTATAGAGCGCTTTAGCCTCTAAGATAGTATCGCTCCGAGTACTCCTATACTAGTTACTAAGCTTATAAAGAACCCTAGTAAGGCTACTACTATAGAAGTTAAGGATTACTAATCGCTTATTAGAAGTATCTTATATATAGCGATAATAATATACCTTAAAGTAGCCTTTGCTATAGTATAACTCTCCCGCTTCCTCACGAATCTAAGTATATAGCACTTTGCTATAGCAAGGTAGTATATATAATATCTCTATTTAACTTACTACCTCGTAATTTACTATAGCAGCTCGGGGGGTAACGAAGAGACTCCCTTACTACTAATTACTAGTAACGCCTTATTTACTAATAATAAAGAGACGTATAGGTTATCGCAAGGCTATATAATAATACTCTTCGGAGGCGCAATTCAGTAGAAAGCAGCCCGTTAAGTAATAATTATAACGTTAATAACTAAAGCAGAGCTCCTAAGCCTTAAGCATACTACTAAGGAGACGATAGCCCTTTAAAGGCTATACTATAACCTTACTTTAGAGCTCAGAGACGTTTAGAAAGTCTATTATAATAATTAGCAGACTATTTAACTAGTAGTTAGAGAGGGAGAGCGCATTTTAACCTACCTATAGCATATTAATATTTAGAATATATAGCTACGCTAAGAGCATATAAAAGGCACTTTTAAAGTGCTCTATATACCTATAGATAAGATACTAGCGGATAAGCTTATAAAAAGCCTCTCCTAAGCTAAGTTTAAATACTTCTAAGCGCTACTAAACCTAGTAGATGCTCGCTATATTATTATAATAAAGGGGAAGTAAGTTTAAGAGTATAGAACGAAGCTCTATTAAGCCTAAAGGCTAGTAGACGTTATCTATAGGGCTATAGCCCCCCTGCGCGTAATAGCTAGGTAGAAAAGCAATTCTTATAAGCACGCTAGCCCTAAGCATGCTAGCCCTATACCTCCCTAAATACTAATAAGTAAAGGGTATTAATACCTGAAGGCGCGTATTTAATAATAGGAGCGCTCCTTAGCGCGGATAGCTGCGATAAGGCGGTTAATAAAGCTATTAGCTACGCTAGTAGGTAGCTTATAGAGAGCTAAAAGGCTTATTAAGCAAGCGCGCGCACTAGTAATAATACTACTAAGAAGAGTAGTAGCTATAGAGACCTATTAAGAAGAGCTAGCTAAAGCTAGCTCTCCTATAGCAGCCTCTAGGTATATAATAACCTAGAGCTCCTCCTCCTCCTCCTACTCCTCCTCCTCCTCTTTCTCCTTCTCCTCCTTCTCCTCCTCCTCCTTAAAAGTAGCCTAGAGGACCTAGCGCTAATAAGCAAGGGCCTAGATAGATAAGTTAGTACTACGCTAAATTATCTCGCGCGCGCCCGCGCGCGAGCGCGGAATACTTATAACTTAGTTATTATTATTATAAGCCTCGTAGTAGTACTTATAGGGCGCGATAGTAGTAATAGGGAGGAGTTAGTAGTTATAGCTAGCTAGGTAGTAGTAGTAGCGCTTACTAGCGCTATAAAAGTAGTAACTAGAGCTCTTACCTATAAGTAGCGAGTATATATAGCTATAGTATAAGTACTCTATTAGCTTACTAGCTCCCTCTAGGATAGTAGAGGAAGCATAGGGCTTCTTAGTAGAGCCTAGGGTCTTCTTACTAGTAGTAGGGGTAGTCTTCTTCTTAGGCATACTATAATATATACTACTTATAATCTTAGCTAGCTTAGCCCTCTTAGGCTTTGCTAGGCTATTATTAGTATCTCTTAGGTATATAGAAGGAGCGTTATAAATATATAAGCAGGCTCCTTATCCTTATCCTCTTCCTCCTTAATAGAGGGGGCGCGCTTATACTTAGGCGCTAGCTTCTTCTTAGGGGCTTTAACCTCCTCTATTAAGAAGATATTATTAGCTTCTATAGTATTAAAAGGCCCTATTAGATAGTAATAGTTGCTAGAGGGGCTACGGGATAGTAAAATAAAAGACTTATACTTATTAACCTCGTTATCCTTAGCCTCCTCCTACTTAATAAGAGTAGCTAGCTACTCCTACTCCGCTTTCTTCTTAGCCTCGCGGGTTACCTTAGCCTTAATAACGTAGTTAGTAACTAGCGCTACGGATTATTTATACTTAAGGGCTATTTTTAATAATTATATTAATAGGTATTAATAGATATAGATAGTACTATATAAAAGTAAGCATCTATAATAGTTAGTAACGCGCGTAATAATTTTTTCGCGCGCGCGAAGGGTTAACTTATAATTATTATAATATTCCGAGTAGAAAAAGGAGGAAAAATTAAGGTAGAGGGTAGTATAAGTAATAACTACGCCCGCTTAGCTGCCTTCGCGGGTAGTTAAGCGCTACTAACTAGGTTCTACTACTTGCCTAAATAACGTTACTATCGCTTAAGTCGCACGTCGCTTATTTATACTCTTTAAAGCACTTACGAGAGATATTTTTATTTATTTTACGCTTTTAAGGCTATTTATAATACTACTTTATCTCTTTTATATATATTTAAAAATAGTTATAGCCGCGCGTAACGATAGATCGCTATATTAGCGATATTCGCTACGCAGCTAGGGGGTATATTATAATATAGTTTATAGCACTCTTAGCCTTATAAGGCTATAGTAGTTATACGCTATAGCGCGCGATTACATAATCACGCACCGCAGACTATTTCACTACGCTTTCCGCGCGCACTAATCCATAGCTAAGATAGTTGCTCCTTATAACTCGCCCTCACCCCTACCTATGGCTCGTAACAACTTTTATATAGTATATATAAATAATATCCTAGTTTACTTAGAGGACCCCCTCTAGCACGAAGAATACGTTAGAAAGGTCCTTAATTAGCTACGCTAAGCAGGGCTTTAGGCTAATATTAAGAAGTGCGAATTTAGTATAACTATAACGCGCTACCTAGGGTTTATTATTATAACTAAAGGGATTAGTCCTAACCCTAAGAAGGTTTCTATAGTAAGGGACTAGTAGCTACTAACTATAGTGCGCAGCGTTTAGTCTTTCTTAGGGTTCTATAACTTCTACTACTAATTTATTACGAACTATAAGAAGATCGCTAGGCTACTTACTAAACTTATAGCTAAAGGCGCCCGATTTAATTTCAATAGTAACTATATAGTAGTATTTATAATACTAAAAGAGGCCCTAATATTAGCCCCTATCCTATACTACTAGAAGCCTGAACTACCTACCTAGGTTAAGACGGACACCTCCGACTTAGTTTATACCGCTGCCCTCCTCTAATAATAAACTAATAATAGCCTATAGTACCCTATAGCCTATTTCTTAAAGATAATATCGCTAATAGAGATAAACTACCCTATCTATAACTACGAGATAATAATAATTATTCTAGTACTAGAGGAGTAGAGGGCTAAACTCTCTATAGCTACCTAGCGTTTTAAGGTTATTATAGACTACTAACTACTACTCTACTTTATAACTAAGCGGCTCCTAAATATCCGCTAAGCCTACTAGTTAGGTATCTTAGCTAGTTTTAACTTCTATATCTAGTACTACCCGGGGCGTGAAAATATACTAGCTAACGCCCTCTTATAGAAGAATAAAGACCTCTAAATATAATAGGCTATCTACGAGTTCGACTATACCTAGGTAGTATTACTACCTACCTACCTATCCCTAGAGGTAATAAGTAAACTATACTAACTACTTAAATCCGCTTTAAGTCGCCCTATAGTAACTATTAACGCTCTAGAGCTAGAGGATAAGTTAAAAGGCTACCTCCTAGTTAAGTATATCCTCTACTTAAACTACGAACCTAATATATTATTACTTTAGCTACTAAAAGTACTTATAGCTACTAAAAAAGAGCGCTAGAGAATATAGGAAGGGCTCCTAACTATAGATAGGAAGCTTATAGTACTAGAGGAAGAAGACTTACGCACGAGGTTAATCCGCGAAGCTTATATTTAGAGGCTTATAGTATACCTAGGTTAGAATAAGACTATTAAACTCCTAAAGAAATGCTACTACTAGCCCCGCCTAACTACTAATATTAAGTAGTATATTTATAACTACTATACCTACTACTAAGTATAGAAGCTAAGAGATAAGCCTCTAGGCGAGTTAAGACCCCTGCTAATACTAGACTACCCTTAGGAGTATATTATAATAGATTTTATATCCTACCTACCTAACTACTATAGGTATAGTAATATATTCGTTATAGTATACCGCCTCTCGAAGAAGATAGTCTCCCTCCCCTGCTATAAAACCGTTATAGCGCAGGACCTTATATAGTTATATTATACTTATATCTTCTAGTATATAGGTTTCCCTAATATAATTATATCTAATAGGGGTCCTTAGTTTACTTCCGACTTCTAGAACGAGCTCTATAAGATATATAGTATAACTATATAGTTAAGTATAGTAGGTTATACTAAAACCGACGGGTAAATAGAAATTCTTAACTAGTACCTAACTTAATATTTATACCTATAGATAAACTAATTCTAGGATAACTAGAGCGAAATACTCCCTGCTATAGACTTCGCCTAAGTAGTATTACTAAATAAAACTATAGGGCTTATACTATTTAAAATTAAATAAGGATACCTACTACGAATAAGTTTTAACTAGGACTAACGTATATAGAAGCTCCTAATAACTAAGGAAAAGATTAACTAGGGCGACGCCTAATAGTTAGTATAAAACCTCTATAGCGTTTAGGATATTATAAAAAGGAATATAGCTATAGCCTAATAACATTACGCCCGCGCTACTAATCGTTACTACTAACCTAATAACTTAGCTATTAGCAACTCCGTTTATATATTAATAGAGGGATAGCGCTAGGAAAACTCTTTAAAGTTATTAATACTATAGGACGGCTTATAACTAATTAAAGCTATAGGGCCTAGGGGGATATAAATACTAGACCTACTAAAGGAATATAACTACTACCCTATATTCTACTTAAGTAAGCTCTAGAAGGCTACTAGTAATCCTCTTCTAGGCTAGTTTAAGACCCTACTACCCCCTATTAAGTTTAATAATAAGCTAGAATATAAAGTTATATATATAACTACTAGCTAGTTATACTAAAGATAGTTATAATATTATGCTAACTAGAAGGGTTATAACTATAATCCTACTTAATATAACGCTAAGAGTTTTAAGCACGCCCCCGCGGCGCTATAGGACTTCTATACTACTAACCTAATAGTAGTAGGACTGCTAAAATACCTCTTAGCTTAGCTCTTAGCTACTACGCGAGACGAGGACCCTGCTATTATAAATAATAATAATACCCTAGCGTGAATATGGACGGGGAGGATGCTATTAGAGGAATACTAGTATAGTAATAGATTAGTTACTACGGATAGTAATACTAGTAAAGGGGGGGGTAATATTATAGCGCTAAGTTAGACCTCCCTGAATTTCGGGTTACGTGACTTATAAGTTATATAACTTGCGAGTTATATAATTACTAAGCGACTCTTTAGCTTTCTAAGGCTACGCTAGCCTATAGTTAGACTTTCTCCTTCTCTAACGCAGAATCTACTTAATATAGCGTAATTAAAGTGTGCTAACCTTCGCCTATTCGCTATTCGTGACAAATTAATAATATTAAAACGGAGTTTAAACGTATAATATATCTAATATCTAAGGATATTATTAAAATTAACTAGCTATATAATAAATAGTATACTAAATTCCTTAAAGCGCTAAAGAAGCGGATCATAAACTAGGGGATATAGTAAGGGTGCTGGGTTATTAGGGGCAAGGATATGTACTTCTAGCTCTAAAAAATTCCACACATTGGTGTTCCACAAATTGCTACACCGAGCTCGAGGGGAAATCCGGCGTCACAGTGCGAAGGCATGCATCGAGGGGCTGCTCAACCCCGCTACGCAGCCGCAGAAATATAACGGTCTGCAGGGCACCAATCGCGACCCGACATTACCGTGCGGAGACTGCCAAGCTTTCCTGAGGAGGGGAACAGGACCTTCGAGTTGCATGAGAGGCGTGCTTTACTGCGAGAAGTTCCTCGGTCCTGCTGAAGCTGGTTGCGAGTGGCTGATGATTGGATACAACCGTACTTTTGTGTCAACAATCGATAGCTCGATAGTTCGTGGCAGAGGAGTTGGTGTTATCGTATCTTGCCCGTCTGCTCGTCAGTAACCTTAACGATCTTAGAGCCTGGTCGGTGAGGCGTGACACTGACTCTTCCCAGTGATTCTCATCGATGGCACGAATCAGATATTGCGATTGCAAATTGCTCCCCACGGCGTCTCGAGTCAGCAGCCCACAGGACGTGGATTAGCGGCTGTGACATGGAATGCAATCTGGCAGCAGGATGCCGCGCTGGGAACGGTCAAATGCCGACAGGCAGATCGACTTGCTTTACCGCTCTCCGCCTAGCTCCTTTTCCTTTCACAATGTTCATGCTCCGAGCTGGGGGCGAGTGGGGGTAGCTGAACACCTGACATCTGCCAACTCCTGTGACGACTTGTTCAGCGATGTACGCCTACCGGGGATAATCTGCGTCGAGCTCTCCTAATCTTTTAGACTGTTCCCTCCTTTTTGCTGCCACCACGCGCTGTACACAGTACAACATGCTAATCGGAGGTTAATCAGCTAAACAAGTGGATATGGCGGCAACAAAAGCTTGACCCTGCAAGCGATGGTGCTGGCTCACTGGAGTCGAGCCACAGCGTGCGGTACGCATCTTTTCGATCCATACTTGAACACCCCGAGTCTTTCCAGAAATGGGTTGTTATGTTTCGAATCAAAGGGTCTTAACGCCACGGGGGGGATCCGACAAAAGACAAGGACAGCCGATTTTGGCATAACGGGGCCTGCGACGAGTCGAAAACAGCTTTGCGGATCCAGGCATCAGCACAGTTGGTAGTTCGTAGGCAATTGCAAGGCTCTCCTCATGCCCGCCATTTGACGTGTCGTGATCCCGTGGGATGACTCTGCACCGGTGGGTGCTGCGGCAATGGAAGTACGAAAGTGAATGCATGCGGCATTCCTCTCCTGGTTCATGATCGACAAATAAAATTAGGTTCCAAAGCCTATCGTGATCCGTGATAGGATGAGCAGTATGGTCGAGAAGCGGTGGCTGCAGCAGCGGCATTGCGTCGTGGGTGTGATGGTGCGTTGTCAACCACGAGAACGAGCGTGCATTGGCAATTGCCTTGCGCATTCGAGTCTCAGTCGTCTGCTCGTCGCATTTGATGTCAGGTCCACCGACAATGTTCCCGTTCGGTCCAACCACTTTACGTCTCGGTTGGCATGGTGGACATGCCATGACTTGCCATCCCACCAGCAGTGCCTGTGGCCTTAGAATTGGGAACTGGATAATGGCGTTTGGTTGCACTCTGTGAAAAGGCCAGGCTAACACAGTTGTGGGCGAGGGCATGCCGTCGCCGCCATACACATCATTCTTTCCACCGTGCGAGGGGACTCAAGAGGTCCAGGCACCCGTTTGCCAGGCTTCTGAATGTTTTGCTTTTGTCCCACGCTCGTGCGTTACTACTGACCGCTGGCGTTTGACGCGTCCCCGGTGTTCGGAGTGACGATGTGACGACGAGCCACCGAGCACCGGAGGCAGATGCGGTATCAATGTGCAGATACAGTACAGCTACTACCTTAGGCCACGATGATAGCTGAAAGGAGCAGCCCGAAGGGTGGCATTTAAGGCATTTCGACGGAGAAGCTGCTGGCGGTGCATGTGTTGTGGAGCTTGCATTGCTGGTCATCGTCCAGCGGCTGTCTTTTTCCTCTCCTGATAAGAAATTTTGGATGGCGGGGGGGCTGCGATAGGCAGATGAAGGCGGGGATAGCCCAGTCCCAAGTCGACAAGGAGGTGCGGTGATCTGGAAGAGTCGGGGTAATGTTGGCTCGACATGTGCAATGACGACAGCGGACCAGGCTACTGCTAGATACGGCACACGAAAAAAGTTGACGGTGTTTTCGCTTTTGATGTGCGGTGCGGGAAAACGCGCCATCGAGCCTTGAAGTTGGGGCGGATATGTCCTGCTGATGGCCTTGGTTGCTTGGTTGACCGCCTTGGTGGCCTTGGAAAATCGTCCTGGTTATCCTTGGTAGAGGAGCGCTCGACACCAGCTGGCTAATATGAGTCGGTATTACCCTGAACAGAGGAGTAGGAAGCCAGGGTCATGGCGACAGAGCTGACTCGGGCGTACTATTACTGTGCGCAGCCGTGGTTCGGGGAAGTAGACCGATGTGCCGGAAGCTTGACTTGAACGATAGCATAGTTGGAGGCGGTGCCGTCTTCTTCTTTGGCGGTGGACAGGGTCATCATGCGAGCAACGAGCAACGATGATGGATGCTGCGGAGGAATAACAGCATGGATGGGCGAAGGAAGTTGATCGTGAACAAGATGAAGAAGAGACGACGGGGCCGAACTAGGGACGAAAGAGGGAAGAGACCATCGACAGGGGTATCCTGCGTAGGGTTTGGTGGTTGGCAGAAGTAGTAGAAAAGGAAGGTAGGCCTACTAGGCACAGTAGGGACAAGAAGAAACAAAATACGGAAAGGATGAATGGTTGTTAGAGTTGAAGTTGTGACGAAGTATACATGTGAGGACGTAGTGGGCAGCGGGCAGCGGCAGCGACAGGCGCAGGGGCAGGCGGGAGCGAGGCAGGATGGAAGTTTCCTAATCTTGCATACCATGCCAACTTAAGGGCAGGAGCCTGTTGCTGTCGCGCCTCCCCGAGACTGAAATGTCACGACGGAACTGCTTTTCTAGGGAAAGAGCATCTCATTCGTCAGTGGCTCAGTTGAGCATTGCGTCTTCCGATTACAAAGCTGATGCTTTGAAGAGCCGAATAGCAAATGATACTGGACAATTAATTACCTAGTCGTTTGAGGCACCTCGAGGCACCTTACCTTACTCCAACAACCGCCAACTTACTATTTTTACCAGCTTGCCGCGCTCCAAAGCGAAATAAGGACCGTGTGCTGTGCTGCTCTGTCTGCCCTATGGCGTCCAGACTGCGCTACAGGCTGCAGACGGGCCAAGGACGGATACCGATGCAGGATCACTTGCTTGCGTGTTTCCCGTTCCGTCTGGGTCCATTTTGTGCCAGGGCCTGGAGCAGATGATGCACGCAATGCGACGACCAGCATATCAGCATATCGAGCACGCCTACTTAGGTAGGTAAAGACTGCGCAGAGGAGCTGCTGGATGAGGTGCACTTCTCACAAATACGGAACTCGAAATTAGGGTTTGATCTGCTGCCAAGTCAGCTCTGCTAGTGCTCAGCGCTTCTCTGAAGTGCAACCGCGTCCATGAACTACTGCCTATCAAACCATAATTAACCGCGTACAGAAGACGAGTACCTTATCGAGGTGTGCATCGTCCCGGTCTCTCCTGCATGGGCGTTGGCGGCAGCTTCGGTCGATGATACCCCTGGGTACAAGCATGTCAAACCTGGCTGCCCCTTAAGCTAGGCATAGTTTGGCCGAGTGCAATGTACCCCTCAGGTCCAGATCCGAGATCCTGATCCTGATTCTCATCGGGGAGCAGAGCGGGTCTGCTGGAAACCATCTGAGCGAATGAGAGGCGATCATCGATGGCCAATTACAGCGTGCCCCCATAAGAAATCCACAATCGTCGGTCCACTCAGCGCAGCTTTTAGGAGGGAAAATAAAAAAGAAACAACGCACGGAAGACAGTGCGAAGAGCAGACTTACCGCACACCCCGTCATCGGTACCCTTTTCTAAATAAACTTGGAGCGAAGCGCTCCCACTCCCGAGACGGCCAAATAAAAAAACAGAATAAAAAATAAGGCCTTTTCTGCCACCGTCGATGACGCTTGATGCTGCGGACTGAACTGAACTGGGCTGCTGAAAGGTATTCATAGTCCCATCAATTCATCAACTCAGCTCTCTTTAGCCACAGCTCCCCTTCCCCCGTCCGCTCGGTTCTTATCCGAACTGACGCCGTTCTGCCGCACCGCCCAGCGTGGTCTTTCAGATCCCGCTAACATTTTCAACGCCATTTTTATTTCATTATGAGGTCCACTGGTACCTTTTTTTTGGTACCACTCAGCCCACCTACCGCACCCTTTCACGCGTAATAACTCCCCAATCTTACTCTTAACCTCCGCTTTGCCTGGCCTACCTACCTTTTACCACACACCACCACCAACCACAATCCTTCGCCCGTTCCCAGGCCGTTCCCAGGACCGAGAACAATATCACCTAAATTCCACCACCACCACCCTTTCGGTATCCCCTCAAACCTAAACCACCATAACTCGACGACGCATGAGGCCCCACGGAAACCGTCGGAAAATCTGCGGCTCTGCGCTCACCCTTGCTTCGAGTGCGTAGTTTCCCCTCCAGCCGCTGTTTCTCCCGGTCGCCCTCGAGACGGGACACGATATATCTCCAGCACCCAGACCAGTCCAAGTCGTGCTGCTGGCCCCCCCGACCTGCCTCTCCAGGCTCCTGGGTCGGTGGACAGCAGAATCAGGCGCTGCGCATGCCTCGTGCTTCAAGCTCTGCGAAGCGACAGCAAGGCGCCGCCAACCAACGCGACACCAGGCACGAAAATGGTCTTGTAGGCCCCGCGAAGCGAGTATCCAACAAGAAGAGTCAGCCGAACCTCGATTCCTCCGCCACTGCCTCTGCCTCTGCCTCCAGCGCTCGCCCTCCCGAACAGAATGCAGCTGCCTCGGTTCTCTCATCGCCCCTGCCCAACGGCTCTTCCAACGGACATCCCAAGAACGCGACCGTCGCTGTTACACTCGACAACATGCCCCTCGAACACCGGAATGGCGACGCCGCTGCTAGGCGAGGCTCGCTAGGTGCCTGCTCCGAGACGTCCTCGTCCGACTCTCTTGCTTCAAACATGGGCAATGGCGCCGTCGACACTAATCATCGTCAGATCGACGTCAACGCAACCAAGAATGCCGACGTTCACCGCGATCCTGGCGGTCCCATAGAGTTCGCCGCCACCGTCCTGAGAGCTCTCCCCTTGTACGACACCCTCGCCATCCTGATCCTTCTCATGCAGGTTCCCCCCGTCGCCCTCTCTGGTATCTACATGGTCTTTACGTTCCTTACCTTCGTCCCTCCCGTTACCACCAGCTCTGGAATGAACATCAATCTGGCCGAAATCTTCGACTACAACTCGACCATGCCCTCCCTCGTCACGGTGCTTTGCATGGATGTCTTCATCTTGCTTGTCTGGCTGTTCCTATGGCCACCCATGCAGCTTGCCATCCTCGACTTTGCGAAGCCCGTCATTGCCGCCACGCTCGGCGGTGGGTCGAACACGAGGGAGGGAGCGTCAAGAAGCGTTACGTCGTGCTTTCTGCTGGTCATAGGTTCCCATCTTCTCCGAGGTTCAAGATTCCACTGGTCTCGAGCGGCCAAATTTCTCCCCGCAAACTGGCGATTCTCTCCCGATTCCGACGACCCGCTAGAATCCTTCACCCGCGGTTTCGATAAGAGAGGGCCGCATGGGTGGATCAAGAGCGTCCTCGCTATACACATACTGACGCAGGGTATAGTTCGGTATATTAGAGAGTGGTATTTGAGAAGAGAAAAGGGGAGCGCATCGGCCCACAGCATAACGGATCCCGAGGCCGGCAAGTCGTACGCCACCGACACAGCGACCGAAAACGGATTTGCTACGCCCGACAGCGATGCGACTTTCCAGCAAAACGCAACAGTATCATCTACAAAAAAGAAGCGAAAACAAAGCACACAGGTGCGTCTACAGCAGCCGCTTTGGGCGGCACTGGCGAGCACCAAAATCGTAATGGTTAAGGAGTATGAGTTATCACACGCGACATCCGAGTCAGCCGGCTCCAACGCTACCGACATTCATAATCTGGGCAACGCTCCGTTCGACAGCCAAGCCGAACAGATTTGGATTTCATACATTGGTCACGATGAAGTATGCTTCAACACTAGCCATTTTCCCGATAGCCCGAGCGCCGGAGACGGGCACGTCAGCCGACCGGCGGGTGTCGACACGTCGAAGCCTTTCTATGTGCGTGTCAACAATGCCTTTTGGCAGCCGACACGCATCTATCGTATCCAGGACGAGGCTCAAGATGAGCACCCGGGCCACCACCGGTGGTGCGGTGACATTTACGGGCTAAGACCGTTGTCCAAGTACGTTTGTGAATTCGTCGACAGCCACACGAACCGAGTTATCTTTTCCACGAGTATTCGAACCTCTTTTGCGCCGAACAAGGACCAGGAAGGGTCCATCAACCCGCCCGTGAGCAACCCTCAGTCCCTCCGCCCTGATTCGCCGGCGACGACGCTGAAGAGCACCATCAACGCCAACAACGAACGGCTGTCGGAGGAGAAGTCGAAGCTCAAGGCGCTGCGCAAGGAGTGGAAGAACAAGATTAGTTCGCTCAAGAAGGAAAACGAAAGGCTCGATAACATGATCCAGTCGGCGGGTGGCAACGATGACAAGCACAGACAGAAGATTATCCAGCAAGAAAATACTAAAGCCCAGTCTGAGAAGGAGATCGCCCAGCTTGAGGCAGATCTCAGGGGGTTTGAGAAAGCACCAGAAGGACTATACGAGCGCAAGAAACAGACGGAGAAGGAATGGGCTGCCGAGAAGGCGATCTTTGATGCTGCGTCCAAGGAGTTCAAGGAACACAAGGCCAGCATTGCCAAGACGGTCAAGGCCAAGGAAGACGAGCAAGCTGGCGTGCAGACTAAGCGGAATAAGATCGCAGCTAGAATCGCCAAGGTCGATAACGAGCTCGGTAGGATCACGGACGCCAACAATCGCGGGCTGGACGAGGCCGAGCGGAGACGTCAGGCGCGCGCCGCCTGGCAAGCGGACAGCTCAAAGATTGAGAACAACTTCATCGGAAGCATTGCCGACATCAAGGGTACGAACGCTCTTAAGCAGGAGCAGGTCAATTCTCTGCTAGGACAGCTTCAATCGTTCCACGAGTACATGAACAGCGCCACCGCCGCGTCTATGCCCTTTGATATTCCCGAGCGTCATCCGGTTCAGCCTCAAGCCACGTCTGCGTATAACCCGGCCGCGCCGGCGTGGACCCCTTCCTCCGGCTCGGCAGCGCATTTCACGGTCCCGGCAGCCTCGACTTGGCCAACGGCAGCAACGACTGCGCCGGGGTCTACGCTGCCAGTGCCGGCGACCAGCGCGGCCGCCGTCTGGGGTTACCAGCCGCATCACAGCACGGTGTCTCTCAAGGCTAGAGGCCGCTCATCATCGATGCTTAGTGATGTTTCTGGCTTCACGCAGTCCAGCGACGGCGGCGACGAGTCTCTCTCACTCAACAACACGCCGGCGCACGGGCACACGGTATACCGCACGCCGGTGACGTTTGCGTTCTCCAGACACCAGCGTGACGGCGCGGGGTCCGGCGGAAGCAGCGTGCACAGCGGGAGCGGCAGCGGCCCTGGCAGCATGCGGGACCCGGCAAGTCCGATTTGAGTTGGTCCGAAGAGTCTGTTTGTTGTGTTTTAGGTAGTCCCGGCTTTCTCGGCCTGAGTATGGTATGCTGGAATATTCGTCAGTGTCGGCGCTTGCCCGGTTGTCTCGACCGAGAGCTGCGGCCAACGGATGTCGGTATCGATTCCTCATGAATGAAAAGTTGTGCATTGTTTAGCATCAGATCTATTGTGATGTACTTGCGATGATGTCTCACGCGTGGTAGTCTTATGTGTTTCGTTAGTCCCCGTCCACACACTCACTAAGAGATTTGGACTCAGGAACTTTCGAATGAGACGGTTGCGTCGTTGAAAGTAATCGAGGCATGTTCGGTCCAGTTGCCCCGAAGGAGCCGGGGTGCGGTCGGGGATAGATTAGGGTCTGTCCGTCTCAACTCTTGGCTCGGCATGGTCCTTCCAGTTGGACGGGCGCGCGGCTGGCATGCTTCTGTTTTAGTCGGCGTGCTCCGTTGCATCTGTGAACCGATGGCCGGCGGCTTGGTGCTGGTGCGGCCGCTCCCACAACCCGTCCATCTCGTGTCGACGGCGAGCGGTAGATGAGGTTGGGAGGGCATTGCCGCGATGCTTACCTACCTGGCATGCGTAACGGCCAAACCCTGGCGCTGCCTGTTTGATCACGACTACCTCTATGATTGTGAGATCGTTCCCCGAGAGTGATTTCTCACGACGAAGTCATACCGTGTGGCTTTGCCGTGAGATGCGGTATCCATGTTCAAGATGACCAAAATCGGTGATTTCAGCCTCCACTTGGCGATAGGAGGGGATAACCGCCCATAGCAAGACCGCCTGTTTGAGCCATCACCCGAGTGCGACTTCATAATTGCAGATTCGAAGTCGCTCTAGGTCCATAAGTTGCCATCGCAATCAATCTAGTTGAGGTCCTCCCGCCCTCACTTGCGATTGGAGAAGAGATTCCCGAGGTGCGTATGAGCGCCTGGGTGGGCTTCATGCGTCTCGCCTGCAAGTCTAAGCAAAGCAGCCCGACCAGGGCACGAATCCAATCACGATGGTGTTGAAGGGGGTCGAAATCACCAGGGAGCGGTGATTGGGGGGTTCTGGTCAAAATGCATTGTCTAAGCTGCTCGAATAATACAGCTCTTTGACTCACGATGGGGCTTTTTGCGTCCCCCTGGCGTTCACATGCTCTGTAGAGGCATTATGACTGCGACTCCCCTCGAGACCAACGAACGAGAAGACAGCAGCGCGGCAAGGGGTCAGGCAATGGTGTCGAAGGAGAGGGGTTGTGTTGCGGTAGCGTCGTTTCCTGGGCGGCTACGCGCATATGGACTGATTTCATGGGTGGTGGTGATTGGATGGATGGGCTTGTGTGCGTATGGTAAGTACTAAGCGGTGGTTGGTGTCTTGTCCACCGAGGTTGTGTTTTGACAAGGCAAAAGTGCAGGATGCCATTGCATTACTGTAGAAAGCGCTGATTTGTCTGGGTGAGAGGACTCCAGCTTCAAGCACATGCATTTCGCCAATGGCAGAATTACCGCGGTGTTCTAGGTCCGCCCGTTCGCCTTTGCCTCACCATACCGCAGTTGTAGCTTGTTGTGATCATGCATTGATAGTGGTCCAGGCGGTTTCGGCTACGCGCAGGGAACAGGCAGAAAAACCTATGAGCGGCGCGGATGCCGGCGGTCCATGCACAAGAGGACGCCGGGCTGGGGGGCTTAGCACCGCCGGGAGGAACGAATGGGAGGCCCGGGACGGGGGGTAATCGAGCTGCGTACCTATAGGTTGGCAGCTTCCATTGCTTCCCTTGCTTTGGGAAGTACTTTTTGGGTGACGTTGATATGTGAAAGATACATTCGATGTGTCTGAGAGGAGGGGCTATCTGGGTACTTACCTGAGGTAGGCAGTTTAAAATGGTACACATGACGCCTTGTCGCCTCGTGGCACCGCGTTTTCGGTCTTTTCGTTGTCGTTTTGATGTTTGTGGTTTTCCTGTTCCTAATTCCTGGACATTTCACGACGAGAAATACCCTTTTCTGAGACCATCTCGTGCTCGCGCGGGAAACCGCATGGCTGAGCCTCGATAGCCTCTCACGGCTGATCGACCTTTCTACCTCAACTTGCAGCATTCATCCCGGGACCACGTCACATCTCAACTTATACCCAACGCTCGGGATCGGATCAGAGAGGCGAAAAGAGGAACGAACGGATTAAAAAGAAAAGGGCAGAGGCGCAGCGAAAACCTTAGCAGCAACTGTTTCTGCTGACGACATCGTTCTGGACGTTTTGGGCTTGTGCGTGTCTTTCTCTCAGCTGCGCCAGGTCAGCAGCTGTCAATTCTTCAGCCGAAACGGCCTGTTAGCCTTCAAAAGTCGTCTGGGCTATCCCCGAGCGGGTGTCTGCACGGGGTTTTCGACAGGCACGAGACGCGAGACCCAGGTTGCCTTATTTACTCGCCCTGTGTCCCCGGCAGACCGCTTCTTGGGCGTTCGTCTTGGCGTGTGCTTGTTTTCCCAAAAGGTTTTGGGGACAAACAATTTAAACAACGGATGTCGTTGTCATTTTCGATTAGTGGTTTACGCTGCCGGAAGAATTACATCGTCCATCTCTGAAACGAAAGACAAATACAGCGAACAGGAGATTAATGTACCGAAAATGGGCTTCTTCGTCCGCAGAAAGGTCCGAAAGGCCGCTCCTCAGCCGGCCCCGGTCCCGGTGAGCCATCCTCCGCCGCCGCCGCCATCACGATATGCGACTTCAACTACGCAGCCGCCGCAATACTGGCAATCTCCACCACCACACCCCAACCAACAATACCCGGTCCAACCACCACGACAAAACTACGCCCAGCAACCCCAAAGGCCATATCAGCAACCGATCGTGGTGAACCAGCATTACTACATCTCTCCCCCATCCCACCCAGCCATCGCTTCTCCGCCATCACAACTCGCCCTCCCGGCTCCCCCACGCCCTGGATCAACAGCACCGTCGACATGTCCCATGGGATTGGATAAGTTCACGGGATCGATGGCTACGATGGCCAAGGATTTCACGTCCCCGCAGTTCTTCGAGGAGCCGAATTTCCACCCGCATGCAACCCAGCTCATCAACTCCACCGCTGCATGCGTCGACCAAATCGCGGGATGCTTCAACGACGTCATGACCATGATTGACGGAGGCAAGGTCTCTGGTAACGAGAAGGCGTTGTTTACGTATGAACAGCCGCGTTCGAGGCCGTCCATAGAAGACGAGCGCAGACGGGGCGGGAGCGGTGGGAAGGGCAGCGCACCGAGAAAAAAGAGCCGGGACCATTCTTCCAAAGGCCAGAACGCAGCAGTAGGGGCCTCAGTCGTTTCCGGGAGTTACTTCTCAAAGGTGGAAATGTACGCTAACTCAAGGTTGCCGCTGAACCTCCCCCTCCTACGATTGTAAGCCTCCCCCCGTCTTTCACAGTTCTCTTATGTCCACAAATCCTGACACAGTAAAGATACATGCCGACCTGGCCTCTCCTCTGCATGGCCGCGCAATACGCCGAGCGGGTATACGACACCCCCAAGGGCGCCGAGCGCGACCACGTAACCCAGGCGGACTGGAAGACGGGCACCAAGGCCATGGTCATCAAGTCGGTGCCGATGGACCACATGAACACCATCGTCTTCGCCATCCGCGGCTCCGCCACCTTCATGGACTGGGCCGTGAACCTCAACACCGCGCCCGCATCCCCCGTCAACTTCCTCGACGACCCCGGCAACTTCTGCCACGCGGGGTTCCTGACCGTCGCGAGGAAGATGATCAAGCCCGTTGCGGCGCGGCTGCGGCAGCTGCTCGAGGAGGACCCCGGCCGGAGCAGCTACTCGCTGCTGATTACCGGGCACAGCGCCGGCGGCGCCGTCGCGACGTTGTTGTACACCCACATGCTGGCCGCTACGCGACAGGCACAAAGCGAGTTGAGCATGTTGACGGGGTGCTTCAAGAGGGTTCACTGCGTGACCTTCGGCACGCCACCCGTGAGTTTGCTGCCGTTGGCTAGACCTGACAGGCCGGAGCTGAGGAAGAGCCTGTTCTTGACCTTTGTGAATGAGGGGGACCCTATTGCGAGAGCGGATATGGCCTATGTCAAGTCGCTGTTGGAGCTGTATGCTTCTCCGGCCCCGAGCCTGTCTAGACCGCATTGGTCGTCTAGCGGGGATGAGAAGGAGAAGAAGGGCAGGGGCATCATGGCGAAGGCGAGTAAGATCTCGTTGAGGGGGAAGGAGAGCAGCTTGACCGTTGTGCCGAAGGAGAAGGAGGAGAGGAGACCGAAGAAGCCGGTTTGGAAGCTGCCTCCTAGTACGCTCAGCACTCCGGGGAGGATCGTGGTGCTGAGGAGCGGGGATAAGAGGGAGAGGATCAAGGATCGGAAGACTGTTGAGGAGAGGTTGAATGAAGGCGTCGTGGCGCAGACTGTCACCGACGACGAGTTGAGGGGGGTCGTGTGGGGAGATCCGGTTTGTCATGTCATGAAGCTTTACTCGGGCCGGATTGAGACTTTGGCTGTCGGGGCTGTGACGGGGAGGCATGGTTGAGCTCAGAAGTTCGGGACGGGGTTTGGGAGGATTGATACCATTGCTCTTCTTTCGGGGTTGATTTGGATATCTTGATGAGTTACGACTGTTATGACCCGATTCAGAGGAATATCCGACCTTTTCGGTGAATACCGTGACACAGTGCTGCGGAAACGCGAACTTTAGGGAGCTTTGGGAGCCCATCATGTCGCGTTCACGAAGCCAGACTGGGTATTAACAGCAGCAGTCATTTGCGTATCATGATCCCACTAAGCTCACATGCGGAAATCACCCTCCCACGGCATAGTCAGTCATCGTAACCATAGCATCAGGTTTGCGTCATATCCCAAATACCTCCTCGGCGGCCACGTTCTATCATGTGTTTTCGAAAAGTTTTACCCGATGAAAAAGAGTGTCATAGATGCAACGATGTTAAACGCATCATATGTCTCCGAGCAGCAGCTTTGGGGGAGGAGAGATGTGAAAAATTCCGTCCGTGAGGGTGATGACAGTTGCCCAAATGATGGTGTACCTGACAAACCCTTTCCTGGATCAAATGCGTAATCACAAGAGCAGTCTCGAGTTTGAACTTTTTAAAGATTGAGTCTTGTGATTCTTTCTCCTCATATGGGACAAGACGTAGTTGCGCGCATGCAATGCCGCTTCGGATGTGATTCGGCTCAACACGGACATATTGACTCGGAGGTCAAAAGTATCACGCTGTATTGAGATTCTCTGGCTAGAGATTGTGAAGATGAGAAGACCTCTCGCAATTGAGAGGAAGCTTGCAGCAGATACAACACACAAAGTCCGTCGCTCATTGTCCGTCCACCGACGTTTCCTGAGGAGGACGGTGTGCGATGGCTTTCTGCTCGGAAGGCACCGACCCGTCGTTGATGGCAACTTGGTTTTGCCAAGCGCCGACACCTAGAATGGTTTCTGAATCTGTCATATGATAATTACATGAAGAATTCGAGTTTGGTCTGGCCAGACAAAGGGCTACCATGGCGGGCTCACTCGTGTTGAGAGCACATACTTAGAGCGGCAGACAGAAGATATCAGTAGCTCGAATTAGTTGCAGCGGCTGGTGCTTTATTTATTTTTTCCCCAACATTTCTGAACAAGTTTCTTATAGTCCTGTTTTGTTTTGTTTTCTTTTCGGACGTCCTTTGGCTTCATTCAGGGTTTGGTTTCAAAGAAGAGCGATTCATCAAACCGGGAAGCCAGGGTCCTTAAGTGCTTAACGATATAAGCTGAATAACTATGGCCTTTGCAACGAGAAAGCTCAAACTTCTTGGTATAAAGCAATGCGCCCTTAGTATGCTATGACTCAGGCATATAAGCCTGTTGCGCAGCGCTCTCTCCTTCCGCTAAATCCGACCGCTTCGACGGATTTACACAAATATTCGCATGCAACTCCCACGCCGAACGCCTCTTCGCTCGCGGGACCTACGAAATAGGATTTCCCAAATGACTAAACGGGATGTCAGACGTGCTCCAGGGGGAAAAAACCACCACTCCTAATAAAAAGTCCTAAATTCTTTTCACACCTGGAGGACAGCGAGACAAGAACTATTTGGACGAATTATTATCCGATCTTTATCACACAACTACCACGCAGCTTAACTCTATCACCACCCAATCCCTAGGTTACAATGAGATTCGCCACAGCTTCTTCAACAGCCGTGTTCCCGGCGCTCGCCCGGCGGAAATTGTCCTTCTAAAGACCACTGCGGAGGTCGTAGCTGCCGTCAAAAAAGCTCGCTATAATGGCTGGAAGATCGGTGTACGTTCCAGCGGACACTTATTCTTCTGCAACTCGCTGATGGAAGGCGGTCTTCTCGTTAACACGCGGGACTTAAATCCGGACATTGAGTTCGACCAGCAGACCAATATCGCCGCCATCAGCCCGAGTCACACGGTCGAGACCGTGACAAAGCACTTCCACCCCATAGGAAGGGTCTTCCCGGGCGGCCACTCTCGCGGCGTTGCTGTTAGCGGGTTTTTGCTAGCTGGCGGGCAGGGTGCATTCATGCGCGGCTGGGACTACTCTTCCAAAGTTCCAACAGCTGTATGACCCAGCTTGAAGTCGTCACGTCCGAAGGCGAAGTGGTTATCGTCAACAAGACCGAGGCCTCTGATTTGTTCTGGGCCGCTCCCGGCAGTGGACGAGGCTTTTTCCGGGTTGTGACCAGGATCTGGATCAAGACCATCCCCATGAGAAAGCTTGCTCCCTTCACCCAATCGCAAGGACGTGAATGATGTCTCAAATCCTCTCTCCACTCGATCGGAAAATCGAGCAATATTTGTTATTTCGAAGATAATTTAGAGCCTTGAGACGCATCAAGCGGTTTGGAATGACCCGTCTTTATTCTCGGAAGCCCTGTCTCCTATACCGAGTGCCATCTAGCCACCGGAGAATTTCCAGCTTGTCTTCCAATGCTTGACGGATTTCGTAGAGAAACTCTTGAAACTGCCATCCTTTATCGAAGTATGTAGTGACGGCTTCTTTTGGAACATGTCGTTTGTGATGGCTTCGACCTCCATGGGTGTCGCCTCATGTGAGCCGGCGGAACACGCCACAATCTCGGAAGCGAGGGGATTGGGTTCAAAGCCATTGGCGAAGTCCGTTCGTTGCTTTCTCGCCAAAATTCAGAGTCGAGTTTCTCTTTTCGACCAATTCAGCGGCCTCATCGAAGCCGGAGACCTGCCAGTTGATTGTATGGGTAGGGAATGTGTCGTTTTACCAAGTCCACCGTTCTTCCTGAGACAACAGCTCCTATCTATATTCTCGGCACCAGCTTCGGGGCCGGTGAGTGGGGCCGATCGGCCACCGCCGTGCGGAGACTTCATGCCACACTACGCCACCCGACGACCCCATATAAGGGGGTTATCGCTAAGTAGATTAGCAATACAAGGAACTTGTACTATATATATCTCACCCCACTATAGTATAGTAGCACGACTAGTCGATTCGACGACCTTAATTTTTATTATAATCCTACTATAGCAAAAGCTACTATTAGGACTATAATACTATCTATTCCCCTACCTAATCCCTAATTACTTACTAATTTTCCTAATATTAAACTATCTTATCGTAATTCTAAGTTTCCTATATAACTTTAGCACCCTATTTAATTTCTCCCCTTTTCTAATAACCTTAAGCGTCATAATAAAAGTATAATCTATCTATATTAGCCCTTTTAAAAGCTAGATAGCTGCTTCGTTTCTACTAAGTATATCCTAACTATCCTATTACAAAGGAAATTACTAATAATAACTAATAGTAAGTATTAGTTATCTTATATTATAAAGGACTTAATAAGGATTATTATAGTAGATCTAACGATAAATTAATTAAACTCGACTTTCCTATCGAGTAGCTTGAAAGAAGACGAGTTATTTGAAGTACCTTACTACGATTACTCTATAGTATGAAGAGCTACCTTAATAACCCCTAGTTCGAAGATATAGTACTAGATATTATCCCACGGCCTTTACTACCCCTAACTACTTACTATATCCTACCTAACTAATAGCCCTATAATAGTTAGATACTTAGTATAATAAAGGCCCGGAGTACTCTCTGCTAACTAATAGCTCGTTAGGATTAACTAACGCCCTTAATAAGACTTAACTAAATAACTCTCTATTACTTAGTATAGAGCTAGGAAGGATATCTAATAACGACGCTCTACTAGCTAGTATACTAGAAAGGGCTAGAACCGAAGGGAACTAGAAAGATAACAAATAATATAGCTCTACCTATAAACGGGTAAGAATATTAAGAGTAGGCTTAAAAGATACGTAGAATAATTCGTAGATCTAATTAAAAGAGATTATTTAAATTAGGCGCGGATTTACTAAGAAATTACTAAAAAATAAGGTATAGGGTTATTAAGGTATTAATAGTAATAATAATAATATCTTTCTATCTGCTATGCTCCTCTCTTCTATACTCTATTCTATAGTCTTCTTATAATAGGTCTATATACTAAGGGAGTTTTTTAAAAGTTATATAGCTAAGTCTATTCTATCTTATTCTAATTATCTCCTTAAGACTCTTTATAATATTATAAAAAAGAGTTTTAAAAAATAAATAAAACTACTTTATAGAAATAGTAAATAAACTCTATTTATAGATCTAATTTATTAATAATATCTTCTAGGCAGGCAATCTTATTATTAAGAGGGTCCCTTAGGTTTAACTATCTTCTACTATAAGTTATATCTTAATAATAGCTTTATTACCTCTTCCTCTTTATTATACTCCTT
The DNA here is from genome assembly GCA_036785755.1 of Colletotrichum ledebouriae. Classification (NCBI taxonomy): domain Eukaryota; kingdom Fungi; phylum Ascomycota; class Sordariomycetes; order Glomerellales; family Glomerellaceae; genus Colletotrichum; species Colletotrichum ledebouriae. Next base: position 38,635 of record JAVHLU010000973.1, read on the forward strand.
ATCTTATTCTAATCCTTAGTATAGCTAAAACTACTTACCTTATTATACTAAATACGAGAAGTTATAATAGTACGCTCCCTTAGGTATATTCTACTTAATCTAATCTTATTAGTTAACCCTCTACTAGATATAGTCTATATAGCTATAGTTATATTTATTTAAAGGACTAGGTCTCTTAGGATATAATAATATATCTATAAGTATAGTTCTTAGGCGTTACTTAATAGTTATATTATAACTTAGTATCTATAAGACTTATAACTAAAGCTAATATCTAAGGTATTTAAGCTTATTATCTAGTATTTTAGATAAAGTAGACCTAGATAATACTAATAATCTATAAATAGGTCTAGGAATATCTACTATAGGAGATAGTATAATATTATTATTATTTCTAAAGTCTATTATATTATTATTTATAAGTAAAGGAGTAAGAGGGTATAAAGGGAAGAAAGGTATTTTCTTAAAGTCTTCTTAGCTTAATAAGGTATCTTATAGAGCTATACTACTATTAATAGTTAAGTAATAGAATTCTATAATAATTATAGATATATATTAAGTAACTAAGGGGATTTTAGAGTTAGAGAATAATATATTATTACTTAAGGTTATACTATTAAAATATAGAGATAGTAAACCTTTTTAAATTAGAGCTCTAGCTTATTTAATATATTAGAGACTATATATAAATCTATCCCTCTACTAAACTAAATTAATTATATAGGTATTAATTAATAGGAGCTTTTAGAGTTATAGAGGGGCTCCTATCTTATAATACTATATATTAAGGTCCTATATAGCCTTAATAAAGCGCTAATTACTATTCTAGTGTCTTATATAGAGTTATAATAGAAATAGTAGCTAGTTAACTAGTCTATAAAAATCGTAGCTTAGTAATAATTACTATAGTTTAGTAGAAAGAAAGCCCTAGTAATATCCTAGAGATTCTTCGCCTCTACTCTTTTAAGCTCTATAAAAGCTTTATTAATTTCTTTCCTAAGTTACTAGGCTAGCTTATAGATTAGGGTATAGATATTATAAGGGTAGCCCTTAATTATAAATATAAAAAGGGCTATAACCTCTAAATTATCTAACTCCTCTTATCTTATTAGCTTCCCTTATATATTATAAAGGTCTAATAAATATTCTATCTAGGCTAAAGTTATAATAAATAACCCTTTTCTATACTAGGTTATTAAATAATTTATAGATTCTTAGTTTTATTATATATACTATAGGACTACTAGTACGGGCTTATCTTTATTTAGTATAAAGTTCCCTTTAGGTCTTATAGTATTAAATCCTACTAAGGTATTAATAGGGCTAAATATAATATCTCTCGGGGTAGTAAGGGCTAAGTAGGGTAATATAGATAGTTTTATAGACCTAGGGTAGTTAAGATATTTTATAAAGTTAGTAAGTTATTATAAGTTATAATCCCTCTTCTACTTCTTATAGTTATTCTTTCTTTTTATATTCTAGATATTTAGTTTTTTTAATAATCCTTCCTCTCTATCTAACTCTTCTAGATTAATAAGAACTATTAAATTAGTTTATAAATTAGTATCTATAGGTATTAGTAGGTTAATATCTATCCTATCTAGAGAGGAAACCTCTAGGTCTATAAATTAAGGGGTATACTTAGCTATTTAATATTTAATATCTTCTTAAGCTATCCTTTTCTTAATATATTTATCTCTTAATTTAAAATATTAATTATATAGAATTCTATTTACCCTTAGTTAGGTCTAATATCTTTTAGGAGGTATTTTATTAGTAAAAGCCTTTAATAAATAATTAATCTAAGCTTAATACCTTATCTTAATAGGCTATTTTAGAGGTACTAGGCTTCTAATATATATAAAGGACCTAAACTAATTAATAAAGTAGAGACTAGAGGCTTATAGTAGAGGGTTTATATATTAAAGTTCTACTAGGTATAATTATCTTATTAAAACTTCTTTAGCTTTATATCTTAGTAGAAAGCTCTTAGTAATAAATATTAGAGTTTATAGTTATCCTTTAGCTCCTCTCCTTAACTACTAATTATTATAAAACTAGTTTCTTCTATCTTATAAGTTAATTAATAGACTTATAATAACTACCTTAGTAGACTTAGGCGCTTATAAATAAATAAGGAATATATTAAGGAACTTAGCTTTAATTTAGGTAATTATAATATCTCTTATATCTCTATCTTTAAAATTATCTTCTATACCTCTAACTATCTTATAATAGAGTAGTTAGCTAGGCTTAGTAAGCCTTATAATATAGCAAGTAACTACTAAGATATCCTTAGTATATATTAGAGTTACTATTTTAAGTATACTAATAGTATTAAATATACTAGCTATAACTTATTATAATTATAAGAGGCGAATTATCTCCTCTATTACTTCTAAAGTCTTATTCTAATATTTAATAAGGATATATTTTAATATTATATTAAAAGGGTCTATCTAACTAGGGATATTATCTATCCTAAGTAGAGGGTATATATTATATTTAATTAGCTAAGGCTAGTAACTAA
>JAVHLU010000974.1:0-41155 GCA_036785755.1 Colletotrichum ledebouriae
GGGGGGGTATTCCCTAGCTCTATCCATTTTCGTGATTACAGTAGGTATGTTTATTTAACACGTCCTCGTCTATAGAAAACAATTCCATATGCCATCGTCCACGATAGCCTCTATCTCTCTCACTACACCTCGCAGCCTCGAGGTCCTTGAGGTGCATTAGGTAGAACAGAGGTGTGGCTATAGCTCAGCTTTAGTGTAGCTAGAGATTATTCCACTATAGTGGAACAAACCCAACTTATTAAGGGAGACGAGACGTACCCCTCACGTTAATCAGCCAAGTGGGCACAGCATCCCGTTCATCTCTGCGGTCTACTAACACCACTGCTATTATGTCTCTCACCTCAACCCCCGAGCCTGCTAACTACCCCCACGTTATTAAGTATAACCCTGCTATCCTCGCTCTCTGCAACAGGCTCTCTAACGCCCTTAATTAAGCAGATACTAGTTAGGATGCTTTCTTCTAGCTATATATTAGACTATACTAGAGATAGTAGTAGTATACCCTTTAACTCAATAGTATAGGAATAGAAAGTAGTAACTACGTCTATATCTTTGATTATCTCTTCTTCTTCTATAACCTTATCTTATAGCAGCATATAGAGGATATACTTCACAACGTCTTTAAGGATAAGTAGGTTGCTATAGCTAATAGCCCTGCCCCTAAGCTCGCTAACGCCCAGAAGGCCCTCAGGCGAGCTAGCCATTAAGATTAGCCCCAGCACCTGCAATAACATCAAGGCTATTGCTAGGGGGTTATAGCTACGTGTCTCTACTATTTATAAGGCTATCCTAGCTAGCAAAGTCTGCGTCAAAATTTCTCTATTTTGCTAGAACGCTAGCAGGATAGAGACCTAGCCCCAGGTCTAACAACTAAAGATAACATCAACGCGGTTAATAATACGCCTCCTAACTTTGCGCGCAGGCGATCTTTAAATAATGCTAATATGCCTTTAGCTCTGAGAACCGCCCCCCCCGTCTAAAGGCTGCTGCTGCCAGGATGCGCGCTCGCAAACGCAGGTCACGAATAGCCGAGCCGGAGGATAATAAGCAGCCCATAGGACCCCGAGCTTAACACCCTCGCAGCACTATTAACCAAGAAATTAAGGATGCTATAGGCGAAGAGTATGCCTCTCGTTTCCTGAATAACAGCGAGTCTATAATACTTTAGCGCCTTATTCCTAGATAAGGAACTAGTAGGTCTGGGTCTAACTTTCGAAAACCAGAAGTAAGAGTTATAGATCTTCGAAATACATAAGGACTCTTTAAATAAGAATCTGGATAATAGTGACGAGGGATAGTCGGGCGCTCAAGCTAACGGCAATGCTTTGCGAGCAAGATAAGCAGGATATTCTGGCAAGAGAGCATATCAAGCTATTAGTGCAGATCTAGATAATAGGTATAGCTCAAGTTGATTAGCAGGCTGGAGCGAAATTAGTAGCTAATAGTATTTATAGATTTAGATAGCTTAGCTATAATAGTTATTAAGATAGCAAAAAGGGATAGCTTGCTATTTTATCTTAAGAGATAGAAGAAGTAGCATAAGGGTTTAGATATCTACTTATTAAGGAGGTTTATAAGAATAACTAATCTTATAGAGATCTACTTAAGGATTAGAGATAAAAAGCTAAAAAGTATCTAGGTAGTATATTTATTAAATACTGCCTAAACCTTAGTCTTAATATATTAGAGATAGTATTTAATATAAGCTTACTACTAAGAGAAGCTATAACCTTTTTAATATAACTTTTCTAATATACTAAGGTATAGTTATATATTTTCTATACTATTATTATATATGAATTAATAGAGTATAAGGTTTAATTATATATTCCTAAAGGGTAAACTATATATTAATATTATTATACCTTATGTACTAGTTTTAGCTAGATAGTAAATAATATAACTAATTTCTCTAAATACTAGCTAGCTAATAGCTCTTAGGCACTAGAGTAGTGTATTTAATATACTTAGAACTTTAATACTATCTATATTAGCCTCTAGATAGGGGTTATCTATGAGGCTTAGTTAATTAACTGCGCACTTATAAAGTGTGAAGCACTCTTTTATTAGATCAGACTTACTTAAAAGTTATAAATACTTAGGTGAGAATAAGTAGTGATAACCTATTTAAGCCTCTAGGATCTATAACCTATAGTATATAGTGGCTCTTATTAATACTACTACCTTAGAGATAGTAAACTCTTAGAATAGAAAGTATAGGGTTTAGGATAAATAACTGCTTTGAGGTAATTCTACAGTTTAACTGCTTTAATATATTTTAGTTTTATATTACTTATCTATAACTATATCTATAGTATTACTATAATTATTATAAAACTATAAAAGTAACTAATAATATATATTAATTAGTGCTAGTATACTAATCCTGACTTAATTATATAATATAAAAGCTATCTAGAGCTTTAGCTAATAGCTCTATGCTTTTAGTAATAATTACTAATACTATAAACCCTATTATAGTTAATAGATAAGGACCTCTTCTTACTTAAGGTAGAAGGCTATATTTTATAGATTAACTTCTTATTAGATATAAGATATATATAAGTTTTTAATATTATAGATAACTTAGAATATAGTAATACTATTGGATTATTTACTATTTAACCTTTTATAAAAATAAATAATATATAAGGTATAATTAGAGATAGAGATTATAATAATATAGAGTCTATACTAGAGAAGGATAGCTTATTTGATAATAGAGAGCTTAATATCTATTTAGGTTAATTATCCTATTAGGGTATTAAGATAGTAGTTATTAAGCCTATCTAGGATAACTTACTAGCTAGCCTTCTAGCACCTAATATATCTATACTATAGTCTTAGCTCCCCTTATATACTATTAATATTATATTATTAATATATAAATATAGTAACTTTATAAATAATAGCTTAATTCCCTCCTTATCTCCTATCTTAACTACTTATTAATAATTATAGTTATAGTACTCTAAGCTATATTTATTCCTAGCTCTAGCTTTATATATAATATATAGATTTAATAAAAAGGCATTGTCTAACTCCTAAGGGTTATTTTTAGGTATATAAGCCTCTTTATAGTTATCTCTAAGAGTATTAGGGGTATTAGGGGTCTTATAGATATCTTTATTAATATCTCTATTAGTATTATCCTTAGTATTGTTTTTGCTTTAAGCTTAGGCTTCTATGCTTAATATATAGTTCTCTCTTAGCTTAATGTTTACCCTCTCTGTCTTTAGATTTATATAGTTCTATAAAAATATAATACTATATATAAGCTGTATAAAACTGTCTAAGCTGCTAGTCTAGCTAACCTCTATTCCTATAGAGTAGGTAGTAGGTATATTAAAGGGTGTGCAAAAAGAGATAGCAGTAATAGCAATACTTAGGATAATATTAGTTAGTTTAGTATATTATTAATATAACTTCTACTTAAGAATCTTCTCTAGGTACGAGCAGCTCTTAGTGATTTATATAGTAGCTATACTATTAGTAAAGAAGATATCCTTATTCTATATTAAGATACTAATAGTATTAAAATAGGTCTAGTGGTCTATCTAGAGCATAGTGGGATTATAGAAGTTAGCCTTAGTAACTTTACTCTATGCTCTGTTTTTTGCTTATATTAAGCCTAGGGGTTTAAAAGGGGCTATTATATATATTTTCAGTTTAAGAGACTTATTATAAGCTAGGTGTTAGAGTAGGTATAAGAGTTTAGTAATAGTGAGAGGTATTAAAATATATTAAATTTAATAATAGATAGACTTAAAGCTACTTTACTTTATATTATGCATTTAGAAGCGGAAATTTATATAGTTTAGATAATACGTATAGCTAAATATAAATAAGCTTTAATATTATTATTGTAGTGAACGTAGAGATTGCTAGTAAGGTGTTAGCATAATATAATTCAATAGGGTGAAGTATATACTGTGCTAGTGCCAGCCTCACTTTTTATTATCTAAGCTATATAAGAGTGAGTAGCATAGAGAACTAGAGCTTATCTTATTAAAGCACTTTATTAAAGTAGAGCAGGTCTTAGTAATATTATAAAGATACTAACTACCCAGCTAACACTAAAATCACTCTACTATACCTAGGTAAGATATATATATTTCTATATATAGGCTCTTATTTAAACCTAAACTTCCCCTCTTAACTAAATAGATATATTAAAAGACTTAGAATATATCTGTTATAAGTAGCATATCTATATAGCTATTTAGTAACACTCTAGACCTTTAATACTACCTTAATAAAGCCGCAGCTAACTAGTGCCTAGATAACTCTGCAGACCCCATACTAGTAAATACTTGTTACCTAATAATACTCTATTACCCTATTTCTATTACCTAAGAAGGGAAATATATTAATACTCTATCTATATTATCTATTTCTATTACTAAGCTTAATAAGGTATTAAGATAAGTATTACTTACCTTACCCCTCTATATTTATCTTATTCTTACTTACTATTAGCCCTTAAAGATTATAAACCCTACTAACCCTACTATTATCTCTCTTTTTCCCATTACTAGCTACCAAGACTTAGTTATTATAGTATAGTATATAGAAAATACCTACTTTGCTCTATATATTCCCTTTTATAATAAAACTACCCTACTGCCCCCACCTCCCTTTATTTAATTATAGCTTACTTATTGTATTAACTATAACCTAGCTAGTAATAACTATATTATTATAAATAAGTCTATAGTTAATATCCTCCTCACAGACACCTGCCTAAATTAAGCCTAAAAGCTATTATATATTAGTAAGGCTTAGGTAGTATAGCCTAGAATATAGAGAATATCTATAGCTTATAGTATAGATATTACTAAGTAAGCCCTTATAGACTTCCTTATTCTATAGAGATAATTCACTACTACTATCTATAAAGCACCTTTTTTCTTACTCTTAGTAAGCTTTAGGAAGCAATCTATTACTAATATAGAAGATATAAAGCTAAAGAAATAAAGATATAAGAGCAATATTATAGAAATCCTACTTACTGCAGCCCTAGATAATAGAGCTGATAATAGTAGGCTTAAGATAACCTTAATCTGTATAGCTAGTAAACAGCTTATATAGACTAAGAGTATATCTCTTTTAGATCTTAGTTATAAAGAGGTAGCTATTATTTATAGCCTATATAGAAGCTATAGCTATATTAGTAGTAAGGGTTTAGCTATATATAACCTATACTAACTTAAAAAGGTTACTAATACTCTATTAGTAAGTCTCTTTATAGGCTATTATTTAGGATTACTTATTAATATTATTACTAAAGTTATTAAATATATTAGTAAGATAGCTATTAACTTAGTAAAATATGCCTAAAGCAAGTAATAGGAGAAAATAGTCTTAGAGAAGTTATACTATATAAATATTATCTTACTTAAAGTATTTAATAGCTATCTCTTTGCTATATATATAGAGTGCCTCTTGAAATTCGTTAACTATAGTAACTTATTACTATTTATACTCTATAAATTATAGATAATCCTCTAGGATATTATATTACCTTTATTATATATTACTTTCTAAGATATTATCTATAATAATATTAAGTCTATAAATATTACCTACTTACTAAAGTATAGTACAATCCTCTTAGATTTCAGGCTTACTATAGCTTTAAATAGGCTACTAATACTTAGAGATATACTATAATATATCCTACCTAATCTTATTACTAAGTAGAGTAGAGGTATATTAGGAGATATATAGATATTAGGAGTAATAATACTTTATATACTTACTAAGGTAATATTACTAAAGCAGACTATAAGAGTTTATCTTATCTAAGAGATAATAGTTAATAATAGTAAAGCATAGATATAGATAATAAAGTGGTTAGATATTATATAGAAAGAAAAGAAGAGATTAGTATCTTTAAATATTACAGAAAATATTATTTATAAAATACTAGATTTTATAGTAAAGTTAAGAATTAATACTGTATAGATAGTAGTAGCTCTAGTTAATACTTATCTATAAAATAGTAATAGCTTTATTTTTAAAACTATTTTAGATTATAGACTATAATTAGTAGCTCCAGGTTAAGCTAGAGAAAGCTAAGACTGCTTATAGTCAAGACTAAGGGAAATAAGAGTATCTCCTATTAAGTAAGATATACCTCAGTTAACTTAATAGTTTTTAGTTTTTAGTATTACTACTAGGGCTAAGTAAGCTTCCCGCTATACTTCTTCTTAAGTTATATATTAATATATTATTCTATTTATATATCTTAACTTTATACTAATATAGATTAAAATCTATTTTACTCTTTATATATTTCTATTTAATACTAATCTAGAGTTTATATACCTACTATATCTTAAATACCTAAGCTGCTGTTTCTTTAGCTTTTGCTATATTTATAAACTCTATAACTACCTTCCTTTATACTTTATAGATAGATTTAAGTCTTACTATCTATACTATAGTATTCTATATACTATATACCTTCTTAACTATTTTCTATATTATCTTACTAAGCAGCCTCTTTATAATATTAATATTATATATAGCCTTAGCTATATCTACTTTCTTAAGAGATTCTTAGCTATTACTAATATATACCCCACTTTATAATACTACTATAATATAGCCCTCTCTATATATAAATACTATATATAGATCTAGGTATAGCAGGCCTATTAGTTTATATATTTAGCTCTTAGCTTAGCCTTCTCCTCTTTAGTGAGGTTATACTATATATTATAAAGGGGTTCTGCTATTATAATAGTGTTAATATTAAGTTTATATAGTGACTATAGTTAGGTGAGATACTAAATACTATTAGTAATATGAGTTAGAGCTATAATAGAAAGATAGATAGAAGCTATAGCTAAATAGGTTAGAAAACCTAAACCTATTAAGATAGGCTAGGAGGTCTTAGTAATAGCTTTAGGTATCTTATTACGAAAGCTAGCTAGCTAAATATTAAGTATAGGAGGAGGCTTAGTATTATAGTTAGTATTTAGTTTCTTAGATTAGGTTAAAGATTTCTCTTATTTTTAGGGCTTTGTACCTTCTCTATCTTTACCTCCTCCTACTCCCTTCTCTACTTTCTTTTTAGAGCACTACTTCTTTATATAAGCTAGCTAGCTTATTAATAAGTATACTATCTTCTCTTCATTAAGCTGAAAGATAGCTTCTTCTAAGCTATTTAGTATATTATATTGATCTATACTATTATAAAGTATATTAATTTAGCTAAATACCTTATTAATAAAGCAGTCTAGTAGGTTAGGTTTTATAGACTAGACTGTCTTAAGATATATATAAAAATAATAAAGCTAGTAAGCTTATATAGTATAGTATATCTATATAATACTTTACCTATAGCTATAGCTATATTAATTTACTATAGTCTATTCCTTATATTTATTATATTAGTAGAGAACTAAACTAAATAAGTAAACTTAGGATATATAGATAGGTTTTTCTATTAGGTACTTAGTAAGTAATAGAGCTAAGCTTCTTCTTAATAATAGCTAGGTTTATAGCTTTAATATTATTATCTTCTTTATTATACTAAGTAGAAGCTATTTTTCTTTATACTATTAGTTCTCTGCTTAGGTAGAATACTAAGTAAAGATTATTACTCTACTAATTATATATATAAATATAGAATAGAGCTAATAATAAATAGATAAAATAGTATAGATAATCTGCTATTATACTTTATATTATATTATAGGGAAAGAGGGTGGGTAAACTAGCGGGAAAGGCTATCTCTAAATACTATATATTATATTAATAGTATTACTCTTAAGAAATAAGAGATAAGAAGTAAATAGATAAATAGTGTTCTAGTAGTAGATATATATATCACTCACTTGCGTTAATGATCCAGGGGAGGGGAAATATTTAACAGAAATAGATAAGTGATATATTAAGGTTTATAGATATTATAAGGCGTGGTGCCCGGTCCGAGCCTCAATTACCTGTTAAACCTATTATGCTATGCCTATGCTATGCAGCTTAAAAGTGTGGTAGGGGGTAGTTAACCTATATAGTTCCGTGATCTCTAGGTATAATAACAAGGATCCTATATACAGTTAGGGGTCAGAAACAAGGGTCTAACAAGCATGTCAATTAAAGTTATATAAGCAAAGCTATTCTTATACTAAATTATAGTATTCCTAGTGCTTCTCTTATATATTATTAAGCCTCTAAGTTATTACTTAAGCCCTTAAATTACTACTTATATCTCTAACCTATATATAGCTTCATATTATACTATATATAGCCTGCCTATTATAGTGAGGCGCTACTTATAATTATAACACGCCTCCTCACTAAGAACTTAGTTTATATATATATTAAATCTTCTTAATATAATTCTCTATAGTAGTATTAGCTCTAAATAGCTTTATACTACTTCTCTTATAAAGTTATTTAAATGTTATCCTTTTAAGTAGTTTTATAAATACATTAGCTATATTATCTACTAATAATATATACTTAAAATTAACTTTACTATATTTAATAACCTCTTATATAAAGTGGTTATAGACCTATATATACTTTATATAGTTATTTATAAACTTCCCCTTTATAAGTATAATAGCTTCTATATTATTAACCTATATATAAAGGGGTTCTCTAAGCTCTACTCTAAGTGTACTTAGGAAATTATATATCTAAAGTATTACTAATATAGCTAATAATACTATATAGTACTTAGCTTTAGTTAATAACTTAGAGACTATTACCTGCTATTATAATCTCTATAATATAGGCCTATTAGCTATAAAAAAGATCTATTCTATTATTAAGCATGCTATATTCTTATAGCTAGTATAGTTACTATTAATATAGCTATAGAAACCCTATTTATTTAGGTCTCTAGCCTTATATTTATTATTAGAACTTATTATAAAGGAGAGATATATACTAAGATACTATATTAAGCACTTCACGCCCTTTTTATATAACTTATTAAGATAATAAGAAAACCTAGCCTATAGTTCTATACTAAAGAAGAGATCTAGCTATATTATAAGTGCTCTAAAGCTAACTTTACTTAATACTCTCTAATACTAATTTTAGAGACTTAGATTTAGTAAGGCCTCTATACTAGGGACTATAAAGTTAAGTGCCCTGGTCTTAATAAGTATATTTATAGGCCTAATCTATGCTCTAAATTCTTATACTATATTAGCTAAGTATATCTCTTAACTAATAATAGTTTTCTAATATTTCTTATTAAAGATAAGTTAAATACTAAGGAAGCTATTAGGTACCCTAAGGTTATTTATCTTAATCTTATTACTTATATATTTATAGATTATATCTAGAGCAGCTTCCAGTCGTATTACTAGAATATTATTAATATATATTACTATTATAACGTTAAGGGTTCTATTGTAGTAAGTTATATTATCTAAGTATAGTAGTATAAATCCTGCTCACTAAAGAATCTTTTATAACTTTTCCTGCCACTTTCTCCCTCTCTATTATAGTCTATATAAAGCTTTATAAAGTTTAATAACTTACTCTTAATCCTTTTTATAACTATATATAGCTATAAAGCTATTATATTATAGGTCTATAAAGAATTCCTTAATTAAGGAAAAAGGCATTATATAGACTGCCTTCTCTAGCTCTCTATTTAAATATATACTAATAAAGTCCCACTATTATATAGGGTATTCTTTTAACTAAGTATAGGCTAATAGGATCTACTATAATGCTATTTAAGATATTAAGGTATATATCTAGATAAAGTCTTACCCTAAGATTTATAGAAAGCCTCTTACTATAATCTATACCTTATACTTTATAAGCTTTTTATAAACCTTCTTATATCTCTAAACCTATTTAGCTATTAGTTAGAGGCTTTATAGCACTTTCCTCTTATTAAGGAACTATAATACCCCTTTTTCTATAAACCTATATATTTTAGTAAATACTATCTCTACCCACTTTAACTAGTTATTTATAGATTTATTTTATACTTCTATAATAGTTATTAAGTCTATATAAGGCTATAAAGATATATCTAATTTATTTATAAAGGAGTTAGTTATAAAAGCTATAGTATAAATATAAGCTATACCTTCTCCTCCTAGAAACTCTATTTCTCTAATTTATGGATATACTTTATATATCTAATCTATAATTCCTTATATATAGCTCTAGAACTATTAGCCTTAACTAGGTAGTAGTATTTATTAATACTCCTCTAGCTCTATTATAAACTTATAAAAGATAATATTAAAGTAGATAACAATCTTATCCCACTCTAGTATCTATATTCTATATACCTAGTCTCTATAATAACTAATAAGGATACCTTTCTCTATATATACTACTATCCTTTTACTCTTAACCTAGACTTTAGGATTCATATAAGTAAAGCAGATACTCTTAATAACTTATAACTAGCTTATATTAAGTATATAGTCTCCTCCTAAGCTTAATAACCTATTATAGAATGCCTAAATAGATATCTTATCTATAATAGCTATAGTATAGAAGTAGTTAATAATATAGACTGCTACTATAAGTATATAGAGCTATAAATCCACTAGAATCTCTAAATTGATACTTAAAGTATATACTTTATCTAAAATAATTTAAATTATATACTTTACTATACTATTGTATTTATATATATATAGTAGTAATAACTCTACTTTTATCTTATTATTCTATAGTATAGCTTTAAGATAAGTTACTATAAACTTTTCTATATTATCTATATAGATAACTTTTACTACTATACTAAGAGCATTTTTCTACCCTTAGAGATAAATCCTTAACTAATATATTAGTTTATTCTTTATATCTATAAAGATAATTACTTAGAAATATATTTTATTATCTATAATTAGTAAGAAGTACTTAAAATACTTTACTAGCTTTACTTTTCTAATATTAATATAGAGAATATTTCTTACCCTCTCTATATAATATCTTAGTGTTTATAGAGAGTATCTTAGGCTCTTTAAGAGATTATAGATATTATAGAGTTATAGAACTACTAACTCTAGAAATATCACACAGCTCTTTATTATCTATATAGTCTTTTTTATCTCTCTAAAGCCTAAATACCCTAGTTTATAATACTAGAGCTTAGATTTAGTTCTCTACTATATAGTATATATAACCTATATACTTAAATCTTATTTATAAATAATATTAAGGTTAAAACCTCTTTAGTATATATTAAGTATTATAAATACTTATCTATTAGCACTTACTAGTTAGTTTCTCTTAAGATAACCTCTGCTAAGATACAGTTTCTTATTACTAAATATATTAACTAGAAAGATTGGTATATATAAGATATCTTATAGCTATATTAATTCCCTATTATTAAAGTATAGAGTAACTATATCTATATAATTAAAATAGATAAAACCTCCTCCTATATATATTATATATAGAGTTATTAATAGAATATACTTATTACTATTATACTATAATACATTATTTATTATATATATATTTATATCTATATTCTATAGCTGAGTACTATTACTTTACTTAACTATTCTTAGAATAGTCTCCTTATATCTAGTTTTAGTAAACCCCTCTATTTATACTAGATATACTATAAGGTTATTCTAAGCTACCTAAAAGTTATTAAAGTTTATAAAGATATAGTCAACTTATTCTATTATTTTCTAACTCTCCTTTATAAACTCCTTCTCAGGTATATCTATCTTACTATTACTCTTTTATAGTATTAATAAACTTTTATTATTAGCTTTATAGATAGAATATACTTACTATATAGTATTAGTATAGCTATAGCTATAATAAGTATAGTCTATATAATCTCTTTTCTTAAGCTTCTTTTTAGTATCTTTCTTAAGTACGTTATCTATTATTTAAGTAATAAGCATAGACTTTACCTTACTAATTATATAAGCCGTATTCTAGAGATCTACTATAAGTTCTTTAACTATTATTATAGATCTATTATAATACTTTAACCTCTAGTAAATAGCCCAGTTATAGTACTATTTTTCTGCTCCTTATATAAATACTTAAATAGTATCTTTAGAAAAGATAGTACTACCTGTTTATTAATATCTATATTATAGCTTACTAAACTTTTTTATAAACTTAAGAGTATATATCTAGTTTTATATTTACCCTCTTAAGATAATACTAATACTAAGATATATCTATATAAGAGTATTCTAGATCTTAAAACTACTCTATATATATACTTTAAGAGATAGTAGTTCTTCTATAAGGTTATTATATATTTAAATTATAATCTAGAGATCCTCTACTAGAGTTAATATATTTCTAAGAGTTACTCTATAAACTACTATTAAGATTTATATTTATATTAACTATGTAATCTAATTTATAAATCTCTTTAGATATAAATCCTTAGAAAACTTTATCTTAAGAGTCTTAAACTAGTCTAAATCTAGTTTAGAAGTCTTACTAAGTATTTATATTAATAACAGAGTATCTATTATTATAATATCTAAATAGCTAGTCTCCTTCTATATACTAAAGCAGGATTAGGCTAGGCTTACTAAGGTTCTTAATAATAGTAGTATTATTAAAGAGAATATATCTCTACTATTATTATTAACTATAGATAGCACTAGGGTAGTTCCTTATATACTCTATAATTATATTTAAAAAGTATTATACTCTTTATATATCTATTAGTAAGCTAACTAGAGCTTAGCAATCTTTTACTAAAGATCTATAACAGCTTTATCTTAAGGCCTTACTATCTCTAAGCTCTACAGTATACTTACTATAACTATAGATAACTATATAACTTCTTAGGAATATATTAATATATATATAATATATATATTATATTAGATAGTCATATAACTTCATTCTACTATTTTAATAACTACTATAAGATAGATCTAATTTATAATATTATATAGATTATATTACTATATAATAATAAGGATCCTATATATAGTTAGGGGTTAGAAATAAGAGTTTAATAAGTATATTAATTAAAGTTATATAAGTAAAGCTATCCTTATGCTAAATTATAGTATACCTAGTGCTCCTCTTATATATTATTAAGCTCCTAAGTTATTACTTAAGCCCTTAAATTACTACTTATATCTCTAACCTATATGCGGCTTAATATTACGCTACGCGCGGCCTGCCTATTGCAGTAAGGCGCCGCTTGTAGTTATAACACTAGGAACCTACTAGCTAATTAACGTGAGGTACGTCCTTAATAAGTAGGGTTTGTTCTACTATAGTAGAACAATCTCTAGCCACACTAAAGCTAAGCTATAGCTATACCTCTATTCCACCTAGTGCACCTTAAGGAGGTACCTAGGTACGCTTATCAGGTATAGATACAGGTAACAGGCCAGTATAGGGATCAAGATTAACGCTAGTGCAATATAGACCCTGAGAGATCTGGAAGGTGCTGGGGTCCGTCTAGAAGGGGAAATATTGCCTTGCGTTAGTGAAAATAGGCAGGGAGATACTAGAAATCGGCAGGTAGTGAAAACATATAGTTAAATTAGCAGCTAGACTGAGCACCGATACAATCAGTAGGTCAGGTTAGGTTATTTAACTACTATCGCTAGCCAATACAGTAATACTAGACCAACCTCCAGGCTCTACTATCTTTATACTAATACTAACCTGCCTAACCGTCTCTTCAACTAGATACGCAGTCACATTAACACTACTCTTCCCAGACGCCTCCCTAACCTTCTACTTAGCTACAGCAATATATTCCTATCCAGCTGCGTTAACAACAACCCGCCTAGTCATATCCCGTAGAGGAGGAACAGTCTCTACTAATTAACTTTTTAGCCAGCTAACCTCCAGCTCAGCCTTAATCTGCTAAATAGCAACAATCTTTTATCTAGCAAGCTTCTGCTCATAGGTTTCTAGCCTAGGATATACGCTTAACAGCCTAGGTTAAGAATCTAGGCGGTATAGCATAATATTAGCTTATGTCTAGTAACTGGCCCCTTATCCCCCCTCTTTCCGCCCTCTCTATCCTTAGAATCTAACTACCTTATATTAAGCAAGTTAGTCTCTAGAGACTGCTAACTTCAACTAACTGCTAATAACCTGGTGTGAACTTCATGCCTAAAACCCCTATATCTCAGTAGACTGCGCTCTACTAATGCACTTTATTGCTTCGAAATATAAGCAGCTTTATTCTCAGATAGCCGCTTTTCAATTTTAAACATAGCAGATACTAAGCTATGCCTTTTTAGTTCTCTTTCTAACTAGACTGCGGCTACACCACGCCACTAACTATTCATCACCCCTAATCAGAGACTAGTAACAGGCCAGCAATAATCCCTTCGCTCCTAACGAATTAAATACCCATTGCCCTGAGCATCTCTAACTTCGCCCTAGAGACCCTTGTGGTAGTACTATTAACTACGCATTACACTACTAATGCCCGCACAGTCAAAGTAAAGTAGTTATCGACCCACGAAACCACACAAGGTGTCTTACCTTCAATATCGGTGTTTGAGGCACCGCCCTTTATCTTATTAATAAATAGCTTTGAATCCTATAGCGCCTATTTCATTATGCCTTAGGATTAGAATAATGTATATCCTGGTTCCGAGTTCGCATAAAACCCTTGCGATACGCCCGCTGCTGCTAGAGTCTAGAGAGACTAGTATAGTAATTCTCCCGATATTTCTAAAAGTTACGTCTTAGTGCACGATAGTTCCTTCTAGCGCTGTTTCTAGTTCCTCGCTCTCGCTGCGGACGTGGAAACGGGTCAATCTCAATATTATCACCGTCCCCGTGCACCTAGAAGCACACTAATAACGATAAGCCCTGCCTATAACTATCTATAATATTAGCCTAGCCCCTTTTACCTTTATTTTGAACGCTAACTCTAAGCTAGATAGCGCGTTTGAGCTAGCTGCCTCGAAATCCCAATAAATAATTGCAGCTACTATTAAAAAACCGCAATTCGAAGGAACGGCATTCTCTTAACATCGCCCTTAATTTAGTGATTGAATGCATATAGCAATACTTTTTAGAAAACTAGCTGCTACTTACTTCTACTTAGATAATGCGACTCGGCGTTTTGCCCGCTTCTATTGCTTTCTGTTTATGCTAACGTTATTCGTCTTCAAAAAGGCATGCTAGTAGGAGAGTTTTAACCTTGCTTGCTAGCTATATTAGTATCCTCTAACGTCCTAGCGTTAAAGCTATCGCTAGTCACCGCATCCTATAACTTCACAAACCCGGTCCACTTCCAAACCATGGCTATGCTAAAAGCTTAATAGGTGCTTTGAGTAAATAAGGGACCGTGATTCAACTCGGCATTTATAATAGCTTTAGCGCTTATCACTAGCGAGGCGTTAGTAAATGCCTATACGTAGCATAGCTTCCCTAACTGTGCTACCTGCATGGACTTAGGATATCCAAAAAGCTAGAAAACTACGGAGATAATACCTAGAGAGTACCCTTTGGGGCTAAATGCAAGTCGTCACATTTATTCCATTTCAGGGCTTGCTCTAAGTTAGTGTGAGAAGGCGCCCGGGGCTCCTATGCTAGCGCAAGCACATTAAACCCTTTGAGAACACAGTGCTATACCAACCTATTAGCAACTTGGCCACAGCGTATTAAAGACTTCCCGCGCAGAAACGGCCACTAAGTTTGCTATCTAGTATGAAAATCCTCGTAGGCTTTTATATTTTCTCAATCTTTTCCTCTTTATATATCTAGCGTATACTATAGCTGATATAATTTACTAGCAGCCTTCTATAGAGCGTAGAGCTGCAGAAGCAATCACAAATATAAACATAATTACGTTTAGATACCTAAGTTCTTCGCTCCGTCCATAAGCTCCTTATTATTGAATTTTTAATTCTAGTATTCTTTCTAGTCTACTCTATAAAAGAGGCTGCCGGCCTTGGATTCTCAGCTAAGAATATGGCCTGCAGGTCGCACGACTTCTTCGTTATCGTGGACTTAGATACTATTAACGTAGCTTAACCTAGGAGGAATAACTCTCCTCTAGTATTAGAATCTTTTCCGAGTCTCATAGTGCTAAACTATAGCAAGACTTAATACCCTAATACTAGCAGTCTCTAAGATTTACTATTAGTAGCAACATTCAGTTAACTATTAGTTTCTACACTATTTTGATTTTCATTTCGCTAACATACTAGAGCTCTATTTTCAATCTCCTAAGCTACGCTCGCGCTACTATAGCTAACTTTTAAATAGACCCTAGTAAGGCTCTCGGTTTGTTTTACCCTAAATAGCCTGTTTATACTAATAACTCGCAGACTCCCGGCTGTTAATACAGGAAGCTTACTTAATAAGCTCCCTGACATTACGGCCCCCTTGCTTGTTACTTAGCAGCAGCTCTGCAACGCATAACGAGGGCAATTACTAACTATGACTAACTACCTCTATCCCTCGACCTAGTCGGGAGACAAAACAAATAAAAACAGCAAAATAGTTAGATAAGGTTGCCTTTGCTCTACTTCCGAGGCTGAAGTAGTGGCTAGGCCTCGCAGTTCCTTTTAGCTAAGAACATAGCTTAGCAACATTATACACATAACTAGCGACGGCGATCAAGGACTTAGAATACACAAATATCCAAAGGTAAACGTTTTATTCAGAGCTGTGGATGCTAGCGATAAGACGAGGATCACTTATGGCAGCCAAGGAGTCTACTAGCCTTAGCAAGTGAATTGCTATATTGAAGTTTGTTATTTTGCTGAATATAACACGCTTTATACTGGCAAGCCTTTAATGCAATAGATACGCTAGCAAAGGGATTTTGTTGCTTACTCTGTAGCCCACTAGATGCCGCTCTATCTCTTTTAGAAGTCACCCTCTTAACCCCTCGGATAGTACTACTTAGATAGCCCGAAAGACCGCCGTTATAAATCATTAGTGCGCTCAGAATCAAAATTAGCCTCGTTAGAAGCTATATTTTATAAGTCTAGAGCCTTTTAGCTCTACTACTTAATCTTCACCTCTCTAGGAGCTAGTTAGCTATTAAGCGTTAAATAACAACACGCCTCCCGGCTTTCTCCGGGAGATATCAGCAGGCCGTTAATATTATCGTATGCCTTAATCAGCCGCCGATTCTCGGTATGGCCTCTAGGCGTAGTACGAGGCTTGCTTTAGATAATAATAGCCAGAGATATACGGTTTTGTATAGGTAAAAAGCGTGTCATCGCAGACTAACTAACCCTAGCAATCTAGAATCCCTTAGAGCACCTTTTCTACTAATCTTTATTCAAAAAGCCTAGAGGTTGCTACAAACCGATTAGTCAGGCTTTTATAAATAGAAACGTTGCTATATTGCATGCACGAATAATAGAAGCCGTAGTAGATAGCTAACACATCTATAGCGGGAATAACGGATAGCATAGATATTATAGTTAGTATATTACTAGCTCACCCTATAGAAGCTATCTTCACCCCTTTAATATGCTTTTATCCCCCCTACCCCCCCTTCCCCTTAATATCCCAAAACTTTATTCTATAGCCCTAGCTGCCTTTAACTTCTTTAACGTCCTGATATTTCCCTTGCTTATGCTAAACATCTCAAGAGCCGACTCAAGCCTATGTATCTATATCTATCGTGGTCTTAAGACTCTTGATAACTGCCTATGCATTTAAAAGCTATTAGAAGTCTGAAGTATTACCTTAGCACTAGCTGCACTCTTAAACCCCGAGGACTATCGCGCTTACTTTGTGATAAGTTATCTGCTTGCAGCATCCTCAGTAATATAAATATTCTTTTTATATAGATTAGTTCTATTCCTAAAGATCATTAAGGATAGCTTCAAGATTTGCCAAAATAGAGATCTAATGCTAATAATATCACGCAATTTCAGATATAAGAGATAAGAAATATTACAGTTTTTGCTTAAGGTGATTATAAAGTATCTTGCTTAAATTAATATAAATCAGCTTGCAAACTTAAGCTGCGTTATTTAAGCTTTGAATAGTAACTTCTCTAGCAGATTGCAATAAACTCTATTAAATATTTCTTAGCTTCTGGGAATAGTAAATGCTAGTAACTTAGAGAAATGCAGATTTGTGTATAGCTTATAAGCTATGCTATTAGATCTTAGTCTATTTAATTAAGATATTCTGAAAATATTGGATTAACGGAAATATCAAAAATTGCTTTTATTCAACCCCCACGCAACGCGACTTATCTCTAATAAAGCATTTAAATCTCGATCCCAATATATCTCAGGACTTCTCATAGCTTAAAAAGCACCTGCGTTATGGAAAATAGAGGCTTTGAATAATTACACAAGTTCTGCATCCAACATGGCCACATAAGACTCGTGCTGTTATTGCAGCGCAACAACTTAAACATATTCCGTTATATTTATCAATTTGACGTCCTGAGCCCAGATCTCCGCATAGTGCTATAAACAAAGACAGAGATTTAACATAATACTTAGAGGCTTCTATAAGTCTGTCCTTCCATATATATTTTCCCCTAGGTTATCTACAGGTACACAGAGAGGTAAATATAAGGCCCTTCCATGAGAATTCATAAGGAGAGAAAGCCTTAAATACTATACAAACGTTAGAAACGCGTTCCTCCCACGCCGTGATTCCAGCACACTGGAATTAAGGTGTCAAAGCTAGGTCTAAATATAACTTTAGAGTCAAAAGTGAGCCGCAAATAACAGCACTTTGGCATATTAAGCGATATCTTCTACTAGGTGTAATAAGTCCTAAAAGGAAGTAGCAAAAAAACAACACAGGCAAAATATATAACACTAGGTATTTGCTAGTTATTACTAACTTAACTATTACTCTAGCTATTATTAACTTATCTATGAGATAGCGGACGGGATCCCGAGTTTTCTAATAGGTATAGTTATATATAATTAAATATTTCTCACGCAATGACTATTAATAGTTAGAGTAGTGGGAATTATCAGATTATAGGGTCCGGAACGCGCAGTGTAAGTCGGGCGCTATGTTAGTCCGGCTCTGCGCGCAGGCCCAAAGTGGCCTAGGCATGCTAACTACAACCGGGGTATATATAGGAAAAAGGGGTTAGGACGCGCCTAAATAAAGATAAATACACAGGGTATATATATATATATAACAGTACTACAAATATATATATAATTATGCTTAATTTGATAATTAATAGTCTAATATATACTATATTACTATAAATACTACTCTAAAACCTTAATTATAAAATAATAACTATTATAACTACTTTTTAGCTATATAGATATAGTAACTAGATTCTCTAGATTAACCTCCTATATATAAAGGTATCTAGCCTTAAGCTATAGAATAGCATTAACCTATATACTGCTATTTTTAATATAGATAGTATACTCTAAAGCTGCTTTAGAGACAAAGTTATAGAGCTAACTATTCTAGATATCTCTAATTACTCTATAGGGGGTATAGTAAATAGTATAGTCATTATATTACTAAGTAATAATATAACCACTATATATACTAATATAATTATAGATCTATTAAAGATAAATTATAAGATATACTAGGCTTACTAAGCAAATTATATATTGAGAAATAAGTACTATAAAGTATATAAGAAGTAATAATATATATTTTAAGACTAGATCTATAATAATATCTACCTAGATCTCCTATATCTATACTATACTATAGATAAGGGTATTAACTACTAGGTTTATATACTCTATAAAAGTATGAAAATTAATATCTAAGAGTATAAAGCTATAGCTAGGAATAGCTATACTATAACCCTTAACCTCCTATTATATAAAAAGCTACTTACTAAGTATAATATAGAGGAATAGCTTATAAAGTGGGAAAAGGCTATTACTAAAGCATAGGCTAGTAACCTTTTATAAGTAAAGGAGCCTAACTAGTAGTTTATAAACTTTACTATGGCTCTTAGTAATAGTAGTTTAAATACCTAGATCTATATATACTAAATAAATATATAATTATATATAAATACTAGCTCCCTTACTATAGAAGATATATTAAGAAATACCTAAGTTATCCTTAATATATTTAAAATAGCTAATCTATATACTAAAACAGGCTAAGGAGCGTTTAGCCCTACTATATTAAGAGATAATAAGAATACTACTTTAGAGAATAACTTAGAAATATCTAAGAAGCATAGACTAGCTATATACTAATTATAGAGAGAAGAGGGCCTCTAGCCACTGCATAGTGATTTTACCTGCTTAAGTGCAATAGACCTTCTAACTCCGCGCCTCCTGATAATACATAGCCTTCGGTCACGTGATCTTACTAACTACCTCTCCTAACTATAGCTATACTTATACGTGCCCATAGCCTCACGATCTTTAACTTTATATTAATAATAACGTGGTTTTTAATTATTTAATAGACTACGAAACTATTAACTTTTCCTCTCGCATACTACCCGCGCTGCTAATACCGCCTCTATTACCGCTTCGTCCGCTAGAAGTCGTTACTATCTTTATAATCCTCTTATTTAATCGGGTTAGCTAACGCCTTCGCCATGCTATTATTAGCAACGCTCTCTCTATATTAAAGCAGTTAGCATAAGCTATACTTACTAACGTTTAAGCCCTAAGGGGCCTAGGCTGCCTCTACCTTAATAGTGCGGAGGACTTGCTCGAAGAAGGGCTACTCTATATAATATATAACGACCTACCTAGCTTCTACTACTAAGTCTACTTACTTAGCTATAATATAATAGTAAGTATCCCCTCTAGGGGTATTAATAAGAGCTCTCTTAAGGGCTATACTTATAATATACTCTCTATATATAATAGAGTAGTTAAAGAAGGAGCGGGTTTTATTAATTATATTAATACTAAACTCTCTAGTAAGCTCTTATATATTATTAGTATTAAAGGGCGTACCTCGCGCAAGCTTAGCGTTTTTATATATAGGGTTTAATACTAATATAGTTAAGGATTTATCATAGGTTAGATAAGGAAGAGGGAGAGGTATAAGGCCCTACTCGCAGAGCTTCTTATACTTCTAGCTATAAGAACCTCTTAGGAAAGACCTCTTTAGTTAAGGAGTTACCTCTCGTATAGTAGCGTTTATAATACCTTGCTAAAAGGTCGACCTTTTGGGTTAAGGAGTTATCTCATATAGTAGCTTTTACCTTTAGTACCTTGCTCGAAGGTTAACCTTTTAGGTTAAGGAGTTATCTTATATAGTAGCTTTTCTAGGCTATAAGAGCCTTAGTAGCCCGTTCGGCTCCGATATAATTAGCCCTAGTATAGCGCGCGTCCAACTCTATAATATTTAGAGGGTTTACTTGCAAGTAATAGGAACGTATAGGGTTCCTATATTATTTTCCTTAACTAGTAGAGGGTATAAGTTAAAATACTTATATAGTATTTCCCGAATTATGCTTGCGAACTAGGTGAATTTGTTATAGTCTTTTTGCGAAGGGGCTGCGGCGTAATTCCGAGCTCAATAGAGAGAAGAGTAGCTCATAGCACTAAAAAGCTATAAAGGAGCACCTATAACTATATAAATAACTAATAAAAAGGGCCTCTACCTAGCCTACTATAGCTACTACCTATTAACTAAGTACTAGATTATATTTAAAGAGCTATGCCTAGAGTATCTTTAGAGAAGCAAATTCCTCTACTATTTAGTAGAGGAGCATATTAATAATAATAAAAAGCTTATAAAGTAAATTTATAAGCTTAAACTAAGTAGCAAACTATATATAGAGAATAAATAACTATATAGCTACTATAGAGAGACCCTTAAGTCTATATTTCATATATAACTAAATAACTACTAACTCTATAACTTTATAATCCTAGGCTCTAGAGTAATAATATATATATTTCATAATACTTTATAGTTTACTATACTTACTAGAGCTGCTCTAGGTAACTTTCTATAAGCAGGTATATACCAGGTCCCTATTAAGAGATATAGCATAGTTAATATTAAGGTAAAAGGGTATAGTAGAAATATAATATGCTTATAACTATATAATATAGTACTCTGCTATAGATTTATAAGTAATCTTATATTACTTAGGAAGTTATACTAATATAGTATCTAGTAAAATATAAGCTTATAAAATAACTATCTATAAAGATTAGATTATACCTATCTCTATGTATTAGATAAGAGATATTACTAGCAGGTTCTTAAGTATACAGAGACCTTAGGAGGTATTCTACTATGTAGTAAAGAAGATAAAGTAGGTGCTATATTTCTTATAAACACTTAGTAACTACTAGCTAAGCACTATATACATATATATAATATAGTAATAAAGTAATAACCTATCTATAGCAGTACCTTAATCTAGCACTAGTGCCTTAGACACCTAGGCCTAGAAGCTATCTAATATCTCTTAAATAGTATAAGAGGAGTTTACTTTACCTAAGGGGGTAAGCCTATTATAATAATTAACTATAACACCTATAGTATAGCTAAGGTTTACTGCTAAGTATAATAAGCACTATAAGAATCTATTAAATATACAGAGCTAGGAAAATATATTACCATAGACTTCTATAACTATAATAAAGGCTATAAAGGATATTACTTAGCACTATTTATAATAAATTAACCTATAGTATATATCTAGAACTTTTACCTTATATAAAGAGAGATAGATAACCTCTTTATAGTAATTAAGGACTATTTAATAATACTCTTAATATAGTATAAAGTATATATAAAGGTAATTAAAATAGATCTTAAGCTTATAAAGTATCTATATATTATAGCTACTATAAAAGCCTAAGGTATCTACTATAAGCCCTTTACTACTAATACTTAAGTATAGAATAGCAGAGCAGAATAAATTAGTTCTATTATTAAGGAATATATAAGAGCTATAGTAATAGGTATAAAGCTACTAGATATATTATAGTCTGAGATAATAAAGTTATCTACCTATCTATATAACTATATATCTATAGTAGTAAGAGGCTAGTAAATGCTCTATGAGCTATTCTATAAGCACTTTTAGGTATATAAGTTTGCTAATTATATATACTCTAACCTCTTATATCTATATATCTATAGCTATAAAGTGTTTACTATAATAAAGGAAGCTTAGCTTAAGTAATAATACTATAAGAGGCTTATACTATATATATTTATTAGCTTCCTAGTTAGCTATATATCTAGCAATTTATTTTATATATAGAACCTGCTATATATAGAAGTGTTTACTATATATCATATAGTTTTTAATAAGAAGAAGTGTTTTAATAATAACTTAAAGGGGCTTATAGAAAGGTTCTAGTATATAGACCTTACTATAATATAAGAGTAGATTAACTAGCTAATTAGTAAAAGCTATATATAAGCTGCTCTATAGAATACTAATAAGGAGATAGATAAAGTAATTAAGTATAATAACTATATTAATAAGTATATAGAAGATCTAGGAGCTATAGTACTAAAGAATATAGATATAGTTATATTATCCCTATTATAGAGCCTAGTAGCCCTAGCTACTACTACTATACTAGAAATAAATAACACTCCTATCTATATAAATACTTATTTTAAACTAATAACCTCTCTAGAGACCTTACTAATAGTATTTTTCATAGCTCTATAGAGTATACTTATAAGTATAAGGGGGTATAGAGAAAGGCATAACTACCCTTGAAAATATATAAATAAAAATAGATAATATAAATTATTATTACTCTAGCACTGCTATATATTATAAACCTTATTTAAGGCTGCCTTTTTAGTAAGCTATATATAGCTATACTAAAAGTATAAGACTATATAATTAGAAAATAGCTCTATAGCCTAGAGTACCTAGACTAATTACCTGCTAAGTATATATATAGAGTAGAATATCTCTGAAACTTTAATAAAAGTAGGTTATATCTTTAAAGTAGTTATAGATAAGTTAGATCTATAATAGTAAGTATTTACTATAGCTAAAAAATAAAGGCTAGGGAGTATAGAGTACTATAGAAATACTATAGTATATAGTAGCCTAAATAATATAGATAAAATAGTTACTCGATTAGGTTATCCCTGCTTTAAGTTACTTTCTCTATCTATATTTTATAATTAGTTAGTACTATATAATAAGCTTATAAAACTATATCTATTTATAAATAAGTCTCTAGAAACTAAAAGATCGTACTTAAGGAAATATAAAGTATTATAGTCCTAGTATAAAGTAGTAAGGTAAGAGGCTTATAGTTATTAAGTACTTAGCTATTACTAGGTTTATATATATAAACTTAATAAATATAGATAGTTAGTAAAGTTTAAAGTAGGATTTATAATCTAAGGTAACTAATAAGCAAAAGATAGATAGGATATATATACTATAATACTTATAGATATATCTTTCTAAGTATTAATAGCTATAGCTACTTATTTTAATATAAAGCTATTATAATATAATACTATAAATATATTTATATATATATCTATTAATACAACAGTATTTATAAATATACTACTAGGATATTACTATAATAATAAGGTTCTATATCTATAAAAAGCACTATATAGACTATATTACTTACTATTACTTTAGTAAAAGTACTTAAAAACAGGCCTTATTATACTTAACTTTAGATAGGTAGTTAGTAAGAACTACTATTAATAATATAGATAAGTAATATTCCTTTTCTATATAGATAATTATATATTAGTATTTCCTTATAAATATACTATAAGTGTAAAACAGGTTATAAACACTCTCTAGAAGCACTACTACCTTAAAGGAAATTAGGATCTATAATAGTTCCTTAGAATTAAAGTGCTCTAGAATAGAGCTATATATAAGCTATAGCTATTATAGTCTATATTTATAGATAAGGTATAGAAGCTGCTTAAGTAGTGTACTATAAGCCTTAATATAAATAAGTAAGTATATATATCTATAATAAAGGATAAGTTAGAACTATATAAAGAGAAAGCAGCTTTATAAAAGATTGACTACTATTAATAATATATTAACGTAATTCTATATATAGCAGTAATAATATAGCTTAATATAGTATTTACTATAAGCTACCTTACTACGTTTAATAATAATCCAGGCTCTATATAGTACTATATTACTAATTAAGTTCTCTAATATCTCTATTAAATATAATATCTCTGCTTTGAATATAGCACTACGCCTAGTAAACTAGATAATATACTTAAAGTTACTTTAGACACTAGCTTTATAAATAATATAATTAACTAAAAAAGCTTCTAAGTATTTATAATAAAGCTATTTAGAGAGATAATTATATAGAAAGTCAATAAGTAGATAATAGTTATAATATTAATAATAGAGATAGAGCTACTTATACTATCCTAAGTAGTATATAAAGCTCTCTTTATAAACTAATTAATAACTATACTATAAATCTAACTTCTAGATAAAGCGATACCTAAAGCTACTTTTACTATATTTAATATAATACTAATAATAATCTCAGTCTAGTATAATAATTCATAAACTATCTAGCTAGTGAAAATAGAGCTTATTTAACTATAAATAAAGCTATAATATATTAATATCTATAATTACTAGCTATAGTAAGAGGTTACTATAAAGTATATATTAGTTAAATATACTTTGTGAATAGAGATTATAGTAAATAGATTTATAAAGATACTTATACTACTATAATTTAGAGTATTTTATAGTTAACTATATATAAGTAATTAATATATATAGCTAGAAATAAACTATATATAGAACCTAGAGAAAAAAGATAATATAAAGTATATCTAGGTAATAGAAACCTATATTTAGGATAAGATAGACCTTAATAGAGTTTAGGAATAGCTTTATAAATAGCTAGTAATTCCTGAGAGGGTATATTAGATTATAGAGTCTAGAATATATAGTATAAGTCAGGTATTATATTAGTCTAGCTCTATATATAGGCCTAAAGTGGCCTGGGTATGCTAACTATAACCAGGGTATATATAGGAAAAAGGGGTTAGGACACGCCTAAATAAGGATAAATACGCAGAGTACACACACACATAATAG
The DNA here is from genome assembly GCA_036785755.1 of Colletotrichum ledebouriae. Classification (NCBI taxonomy): domain Eukaryota; kingdom Fungi; phylum Ascomycota; class Sordariomycetes; order Glomerellales; family Glomerellaceae; genus Colletotrichum; species Colletotrichum ledebouriae. The sequence continues at coordinate 25,931 of JAVHLU010000974.1, forward strand.
TACCACAAATATATATATAATTACGCCCAATTTGACAGGAATCTTTATTAGGATACTTGTTATTTTTGACTATAGGGGCTACTATAACGTAATATGGCTTGACTTGCTTATAGATACTGTTAACTTTTCTCCGGAGTGCTAGGGATTAATGAGGACAGCTGCTGAGAGATTGAGTTAGAATATAGATTAGTAGCAGGCAAGGCTCTCGCAGCCACTAAATCTCTCTTCGCCGGCCGTTAGGATAGTAGTGTAGCTATTAGCCGCTAAACTTTAAATGTCTTATATTCCTTTGGCTTTATTTTAGAGGATATCGAGGTTGCTCGTCTAGGCCGGGTAATAGCTAAATGTCTTCGGAATAGTAGTGGTCTTTGGATAGTTAGAGGCTTAGAGGACAGGGGGGCCAGGCCCTTTAAGCCGAGGGTTGCTTAGGTATTGAGCTATAGACATCGAGACACGTTTGTAACTAAGCTTCCGGGCTATAATTAGCTCCATAGCAATTGATTTGAATATTTGAGCTGATTTTATTTTGTCGAAACGCAATTTCGGGGTTAAACAGTTTTGACTTGCTTGTGTTAATAGTTGTGCTATGGCCGATGACTAGGAGGGAGAAGGAAATAGCTTCAAAATATAGTAGTGGTCTAGGTGAAGCAATATTAAGGTTAGGTAAAGATAGGATAGGTTGATACGCTGAGAACGTTATAAGAAACTTAGGCGATAAGAACGTTAGCAGGCGAAAATTAACTTATAGGGGGCGTAGAATTAGTAATAATGCCTTATGATCTTTTTACTACCTCGGGCACGCAGAGTTCTCTCTCTGGTTAGCTCCGGAGTGCTAGCAGGTGTGTAGCTTTTTTAACCTCTAACCCCTATAGAGAGTAAAGAGACTTTAATTAAACAGTAAGCTATAGCCCCTAAGGGTCCTCCCTCACTCTGAGTCTGAGGCCAACTGCATAGACCACAGTAGTGGTTGCAGTCGCTGTGGCCTGTGCATGCCCTACCGCCAGAGTCTGCTCCGCTCGGGAAATGCTATTAGCGTCTCACCTTCGCTATTCCTAGAGGTTAGCATGGCGTTATCGTATGCTAGCCGCTCGTCCGCTATATTACTAGATACTTGCTTACCGCTAACTAAAGCGGCATTCACTTCTAATAGTTATACTAATAAGAGTTTTAGCAGCCTCAAGCAGTTATGTTCGTTATATTTATCACTTTATAGTACCTTCTCGCATATATTAACGCTAACTAGGAACATAGCGCGGGAATCTAGGGGCCTACCCCGCTCCTGCTGCTGCTAATCGAGTTAATTAAGCTAGTTAACGGCACTAGTGTAGATCGCTAAACGCAACCCTCTCGAGTTCCTAGATAGACTGTTCTATGTCGTCAGCTAGGGTAGCATAGCAGCCGGAGCCGAACTAGAACAGCAGCAGCTTATCTATCCTAGACTTAGAGGCAATATCCAGCATTAATACCAGGCAAGCAGCCAGGCCAGGCCAAGGTACGTATAGGAAGCTAGCTAGAGATATGCCCCCCTCGTCGCGTGCAGAAAGCCCTAACCAGCCCGCTATTATAAGCCTAGTCTTTTATTAGATCTCTTCTGCATATTCCCTTTCCACGGCAACCCTCTACCGATACTTCTATAAGCAGGCTATCACAGGCTGCACTAAAAGGAAAACGGGAGCTTTGCAAGCTATCTCTTGAAAATTTCAACAAATGCCTCATCTAGGTCATAAATACAAGCTCAGGTATTTATAAGCACACTTCTCAAGGTCATAAAGAGGGAGCATCGCAGTCTAGCTAGCTATAGTGCAAGCCTATAGACTAAAGAGTGATATAAGGTATTTATTACATAGGATTTTCCTTTTAAAATCCATAACAGAGAGGTATATATTCCCTAAAAGCTACTATATTAGTAGTAGCTTTTAGTAGGGGAGCTTTTAGAAAGTGCACCTGGTGGGAGCTTTTAAGGTGTGGAAGCTTTTAGAAGGACTATATCCCCTAGCGCACATGTCGTACTCAAAAGCTTAGCTTTTGGTAGCTGGTATTTTGATGGTGCAGTTTTGGTATTTGGCCCGAGCTAAACCTAATATATTAATAAAGCTTCTAATACCGCGCTATACCTATATTACCTACTATCTATCGAAGTACCTTAAGTTTATAGTATATTTATCGGAGTTTTAAGGCCCCTGAGGTTATTACTAAGCTTATTATTATTTTAGGTATACGTTTTAGCGTGGGAAAAAAAGAGGGTTATAATATCTATAGATTATATTAAAATAGCTATTTTTATAGCGAAATTACATTTTTTAGCGATAAAGCTAATTCTAGCGTAAAAAAAGAGCTTAATTTAATACTAATAATTATAGCTAAACGATAGTAGTTATCGATTTAGTAGTATCTACGCGGGCTAAATATAATATACTAGCTATAGGTTTAGCTAATTATATTATTACTACCTAAGTAATAGTTAGCTATATTATACTATAAACTATTACTCCTATAAGGCCGCTTGCTATTACTGCGCAGCCTCCTAAGCCTTATAATCTAGCTACTATTAGTCTGCTAATAACTATAGTTATTATTAGCGAGTTTAAAAGTCGCATATTATATTAACCTCGGAAGTAAGATCTTATATAATAGTAAGTATAGTAGTAATCTCGCTTATAGGTTATTAATGCGAACCCCTGCCTAACCCCCTGCCCCTACCCCTACTACCCCTACTACGCGTTATTATTATTATAATTAATAGTATAGTTAATAGGCATATAGATAGTAGCGCAGAGGAGGGAGGTATAGAGGAGGGTAGCGCTATAGTTAACTATAAGGCTAAAAAGCAGTCTATAACCTCCTAGTTAGAGGGGTCCTATTATATATTATATAAGTTAACTTTAGGTAGTACCTTATCATTATTAAACTTATATAGTTAATAGTAGTAACGCCTTACGTAGCGGATAGGGTTTAGATTAGCCTCGCTAATAAGCTATTATAGTTAAATTAAGTTTAGCTAGAGAAATTAGTATAAATTTAATAGCTAATAGACTAAGATATATATAGTTAGGATCTAGCTGCTAGTAGGTATCGAGATTATTATAAGTAACCCTCTTATTATAGTAACTACTACGAAGTCTCTCTAGTAGGTTATAGTAGTAAGGGAGACCCTATTACCTTATAAACGCGCTTATATAAGTAAGTAAGCCCTACCTCTTTTAGAAGGCCTCTTCTATAGCATCGTATTAACTATAGAGGAGGTAGAGGGCGTAGAAAGAAACTTTATAGTTAAGAGGCTTAAGTAGAGGGTATTTACTCGTTATATAGTAATAGCAGCACTCCTTCTCGATTTAGGTATTATAAGAGTTAACCTTCTTAGTAACTATCTCTCGAATTTTAATATAAAGTATATAGAGGTCTATGAGGTAGTTAGTAAGGTAGGTTTTTAACTAGTAATAGGATCCCTCTATAGGAGAGGTTATTTAGTAACTATAGTTATAAAAATTTCAGATCTTATAGTTAACGAATTTATAGAGGAGTAGGATATAAGTCGTCTCGAGGTACTTAATAATTACTATAAAAGGTTAGTAATAAATAAGTATTTAGCGACGTAATTAACCTTATTAATCTAAAAACTACTACTTAAGAGATCGCTAGTTTTTTTTATACTCGTTATATATAGAGGAGTAAATATAAGCCCTCTATGCGTTAATAAGGCTATTAGGGTTATAAGAATACTCCTTCTTATTAGACTATTATAATAGCGCGCCCTCGTTATTATTATTATCCTGCGCAGGTAGTTACGCTACCTTAACCTCCTCTATAATTAAATAAGAGGCGAGATTACTACTTTAAGCCTCTATAGCCTTAGTAGTAGAGTTTTTACTATTAGTAAGGGTAGTAGTAGCAGCCTTATTAGGCTCTAGGCCCTATAGTCCTTCCTATTTTTTTTTCGCGTTAAGATTAACGTTTTTTAGTATATATTAAATATAAAGTTATTATTATATATATAGGAAGATCTCTCTAGCTACCCTCTTTAAGCCTACGTTAAAATTAGTAATAATTACCCTTAGATCTAGTATTTCGCTAATAACGAGAAGTTCTTATAGTTACCTCAATACCTAACTAAAAAATTCAGTTATCTTAGTAGATACTAAGCAGAAGGTAGCGTTATATGTAGTATTAATACTAGTAAGGCCTATAATCTAGAAGAGCGGTATATTAAATCGATTTACCTATAGAATCGCGTTAATAAAAAGTTTTTATTAAAATAAACTATATATATATACCTACCTTATATATATTATCTATTATAAATAGCTCTAGGTTTTGCTTTATTTTATCTAAGTAGGATTTATATATCTAAAAGATACTATTAATCTTACTATCTTCCCTACGTTAAATATAGTAAAAGGGAACCTTATTAGTTTCGCTCTTAAGAATATAGAGGAATAGCTATATAGAGGTTAATAGGCTATACTTTTCCTCCCGTAGCGATCGCTAATAATTTCAGACCTTCTAGTTAGTTAATAATATACTTTCCTACTATAATAATAATCTCGCAATCTCTTATAACGTTAAGTTATTATAGGTAGAGAGCTCCTTAATATAGTTATATATTAACTTCTCTACTAGGCTGCCTTCTACTATAACTTTTGCTTTATTAAAACTTAACTATTAGAATAATAAGACGGCTCTAAGCTTATTTTCGCGCGTGCTAGCGTAGTTATAATACTTATAACCGTTAAGGATTAACTATACCTAGCGGCTAGTTATAGCAACTTAAAGGATTTAACTTATAAAGGGGTAGCTGCACTACTTTATTATTATTTTTTATTTTAATGTAATTAACTTACGTATACCTTCGTAATTATATAATATATTAACCCGGGCGCCCTTATTTATAACTCTTTTTTTCTTTAGTATAATACCTATATTATAGTAGTACTAGCGGACTCGCAGCTAGCACTCTTTAAAGGTATCGCTACTAATCTCCGATATTATAAGTATTTATAAAGGTATAAATTTAGCTAGTAAATAGTTATTTACTAGATAGTAGCGATATTATTATTATACTACGTAATCTCGCTTATAAATATACCTAAGAAATACTAGTACTTCGTGGGTTATTATATATCGTAGCGAAGGTAGCGCGGCTAACGGATATAGTTAGATCGGGCTAAATACCAAAACTGCACCGTCAAAATACTAGCTACCTAGCTTTTAGCACACACTAAGATCCCACACGTCTAATTAGCCCGTTCTTCACACAGCATCCCAACTAGCGCTATACAAGGCCAACGCCTGCCCAAACTATATCAGCATCAACAACGCAACCAGAATACACCAGGCCAGTTATTATGCACAGCAAGCAATACACTCTTTGCTAGACAACTCAAAGCCATAGAGTGCTAAACTTCTTTTCCTCCATCAAACGGGGCTGGTTTTCGTCTTTCTTTTCTTATTTAAACTTTGAACCGGCCCATCGTGACCGGTTTTCACTATTATCACTATCACGACTTCCCATATTCTCGCGCCTGCAGGCTAAAGGATATCAAGGTTAGAAACCCCCTTCTATCCCCTTCCTCTAATACTAAAGCTCCCACGGTCCCACCTCACAAAAAGTGAGGTATAGGACAACAATCCATAGTATAGTTTATATCAGCACCCTAACAATTTTGCTAGCCCTGGAGCTATATAGTACTTTAGGTACATCTATTCCCCTTATAACCCTATATTAATATCTTATCCTCTTCTCCTCACCCACGCCATATCCACAAAGTGGTTTCCCTTATCTCACTATTATCTCGTTCTATTAAGACTAGAGTAATATATTAAGGTATATTTTATTTATCCCCTTTAACTTTTATACACTGCTACTAACATTCTCACTATCAAAGGCATACTAATAGGAGCATACTAACGCCTGTCTTTAATACAATAGGCTCTAATATCTTAAATAAATAACTACCCCCCCACCTCTTAAATAAATACCCTCAGCCTCCTAAATAAATAACTTTAATCTTCCAAACTAATCCCTTTAACGCCTTAAGTTAATATTTGCTCCCCTTTTAAGTTATAGATTAAGAGCTAATATATATTTATAAAGTCAGTTATCCTAAGATATATAAAGAAAGCAGGAGTATACTAAGAGAACAGCTTAAGTATAAGTTCCTCCTTAGCTATAACTTAGCTACTGCTATAGGCCTATATAGCTAAATAGGAGCATTTATATAAGGATACCTAGGAGTAGTAAGTTTAATACTTATAGCTCTATCCCAGGCTTTCTTTATAACTCTCTAGATCTAAGTAGTTACCTTCTACCTCCATAAACCTATTAGTTAGTCTATAAACACTAAGAACCCTTAACTTATAGTAATTATTACTAATATTAATATAATATAGACTCCTACTAAAGAGTTATTATAAACTAAGTATCTTTATTCAAAGGCATTAGGTATACTATTTTCTCTTTAGATAACTAGCTTATTTCTAAAAGTATTAGTTAGAATATAATATAAAGCTTATAGATAAGCTAATGAGACTTATAACCATAGATAGCTGCGGAAAGAACCCTTATTAGCCTCTTCCTGGATTTTATTATACTTTATTAAAAAGCCTTTTAGTTATATTTTTTGCACCTTAACTGCTTAGAGTATTACTATAGCAAGAAGTTTTAATAATTATGCAAAAAGCCCCTGGTTAATTCCAGTATATAGTAAGGCATCTATTGCTCTACTTCTACTAAATTAGATATATTAATTCCTTTTATTACTAAATCCAAGCTGACTTTGATTTATAGTGATATAGCAGGTAGTCTTAGGTTAAATTAATTATCTAATATCTCATAGAAATGTCCTGGAACGGCAGATTAGTTTAAAGTCCTGATTTATCCTTTTACCTATCCTCCCTTCTGCTATCCCCAATTCTTTACAACTTCCACAGAGTGTATATAGTAATCTATGTATCCCCCCTTAATACTAGAAATTTATATTCTCCTTAATATCAGTCTCTAATATCTGGTTTAAATAGCGGGCTAAGTGCATCTTAATATATTAGAGTGATGCCTAAAGGGCATAGTATTAGGTAGCAGCTAACCGTTCAATAGAAATCTGCCTTCGCTCGACTAGCATACCTTCAACGTCGTTCTCATCTATAGCGTTTAATTGCAGTTTATATTAATATAATTAGCTGCTAACCGCTATTTGCAAGCCCTTGGTGCCGCGTAGCTAAGTAGTTATTGCAATTAGAACCTGCCTAGGAGTCTGGATAGTGTTACTCACAAGCTGAACCCCGCCCCCGTGTTAAAGATTCAATAATTCTCTTATCCTATCAGAGTGCTCTACTATAAGATGCTATCTTAAATGGGTCCTTGACACCGCTGCGCCCGTCCTACCCTATATAGTTGACGTGGACGTCTCCCGACTTAATGCTCTGCCTGCATGCTGCCCTCTAATTATTCCCGCTAAGTTAGGTAGCAACGGGTTCTGGAACCTCGAGCCGATTCGGTATATGATATTCCTATGTTCCTCGTTAATCTGCTATGTTAAAGAGTTAGCTACCGGCGTCTTAGCAACTAGGTGTGGTGGTTATATGTATTCGCGGACTCGACGTATGGCTGATGCTAAAACCTCGGCCTCTTGCTCGGCAAGGTCGGACTTAGACTTAATGTTTGGACTGAAGCGACTATGCAGAAGCTCTATTATATAGCGTGATAGATCGTTGTCCTATAGAACCGTCCTTAGTTGCAGGGCGGTCTAGCCGCGACCCTGCTCAAGTGAGTCAGCGAATTGGAAGAAATCAGTAATAAATTCGCAGGCGAGTATACCATAGGCTAATGCCTGCACTAGCTCTTAGATAAGGGGGTTAAGAAACCTATTATTAATCCGGAGCAGATGGGTAGTGCTATTATAGAGGGAAGTTTTAGTATCTAAGGGTGTGGATGCTTCCTGGGGCGCAGACCACTAGAGCTAGCTATGCCTCTGAGTAGGCGCGTTAGTTTTAGCGGGAGGGAGAGGTGAGGAATTATTACGAGCTATACGGAGGCTGTGTCTATTGAGAATAGCTACTAGGTCGCGCAGGCCTTAGGATAGCTCGAAGACATGGCGCGTTAGAGCGTTGAAGTCATCTTCCATTAGTAGCTTGGTCTCTATGACATCGTTAGCTTCGTGGTATGGATGCTGGTTATTAGGGAACAAGGGCTCCCTGTTGACGTCGATAGTGGGCTTTCTAAGGAGAGCGAGTCGGCGCCGGGACTAGCGAAGCGCCTAGTCGCGAAGGTTCGCTACAGCTATAAGGGGATTGGCGATTGTTATAAGCGTCGATCGAAAGGACGAATCGCAAGCGAAATGCTAGTCGCCTGGGGCTTCCTCGAGAGGGGACTTATTAGTATTAGGCGAGCAGCGAATACACTAGGCGCCGAGCTCGGGGGCGTCGCGGTTAAACAGCAGGTCTCGATAAGCATCGACGAGGGCGGCAAGCTGCTAGGCAGGTTCGGCGCTATTAAACCAACTAAGACGCACGCTAGCGCGCTGCAAGCCCCAAAGGGGGCGGTTGAAGAAGTTGCCGTGGGCGTGGCGGTACACGTTAGACCATAGGGTTTAGGCGTGTTTAATACGCTCGTAGAGAGCATAGTAGACGAGGGCGACGTCGTGATTCGGATTAAGGCTGAAGGCAGCCTAATAGAGGGAAAGCAGAGCGCTAGCCTAACGATACGTCTCGGTAGTAGCGTCCTTAAGGTCTAAGAGGACGTAGGGGTCCTGCTAGTTGACTTGCGATATGTGGTATAGCAAGGAATTAGTGGATAAGGCGCGCAGCTAGAGGACGGGTAGCAGGCGAGAGGTGAGTTTAAGGGGTGCCGTGCTAGCGGAAGGATTGAAGGTATAGAGGGTGCTATCGCTTTGCCTTGAATAAGACGATAGGGCGACGCTACGAGCCGGTATTGAACGAGATCTAGACCCCCGAAGATACGAGTAGTGCGAAAAGGCTAATAATGATAGCAATAAGGGCGAGGATAATGACGACGGCAGCGAGGGAGAGACTGGACCCTCTTGGCCGCAGTCTTGTGGTATCGGCAATTAGCGGTATTTTTATCGTCGACGTTGTTGCAGTTGGCGTAGTCGTCGAGCCTGGCAATAATAGCGCAGCGGTCGTCAAGTCTATGACCTCGGGCACCTCGTAGGCCGGCGGGGAGGGTGTCTGGATAATAAGGGTCGGAGGATACTAGAGGATTGACTTAGGGCCGAGGGAATCGAAGTGCAGCGAAATCGGCTATGAGTTGTTAGGGACGAAGGGTTCGTAGAAGCAAAGCTCAAAGAGCTAGAGCTAGGGAGAGCTAGCGAGGGTATTATGCTCGTTGTTATTGTCGTGGTCGTCTTCGCTTCGTCGCGGTTATTGCTATTGCTATTGCTTTCGTAATCGTATTCAACGCCACTTAAATGCGGGAGCTTGACGGTAAATCGAATTATATTAAAGCCATCTCGAGGATGCTAGGTGTGGGAAAACAGCTGCGAGGGTATGGTTAATAGCAGAAGAGGGGATTAGATAATAATAAAGATTAAAGCTAGAGATAAGTCACATAGTAGACCATGTGATCGGTACGTACTTATTGCTAAGTCACTCACGTATTATATTACTAACTCCTATCTTCCTTATTCCGTCCAGATTATATCCACAAACTTCACTACCTCCCACGCCTGCCGCAGCTCCTTCTAAAGTCTCGTAACGTCGCCTGCCTTAACCTATGCCCGGGCCGCCAACAAGTCCATATTCTTTCTTCCTCGAGCAGAAACTATAATAGCTACTACCCGCTATCTAATAGCTTCTACTACGTCGCTGCGCTGCCTTAGCTCGCGCTGCTCCTCCTCTAGGCTAGCTATTGCTACTCCTATGCCCTCCCGTATAGAGAGTGCGTCTCTATATATATTTAAAGACGCCGCTAAGTATATGCGTAGCTGCTATATCCCCTCTCCGAGATAACCTATATCTCTGTCGCCGTTGCTATCGCTGTTACCGTCGCCTCTACTACCTCGGATAATTACGAGCGACTTTAGCTTTATAGCCTCGCTATAGCTAATCTTATCGCTACTAAACTAAGACCAAACTTACTACTACTTCGGCTTTACCTGCTAGCTCTAGCTATATACTATTGCCTTATCGCTAAGGTCGATAGCTGCGTTAAATACGCTCTATATTCCGCACGCGTACTACGATACGCCGTCTACTGCCTAGTTTACCTCTTATGTTGTTATATAGAATATGTCCTGCTGAGTCGCGCTAGCTAAGCCTAGGATAGCTCTAAACCTTCCCGCCTACTTCTCGACTTGCGCCGCTACTGCTGCGACTATGACTACGACCGCTACGGCGTTACTTTAGCTGCCTAATAACAATAGGTTTATGCTAGTATCCACATACTTTCTAAGCTAGGACTACGCTATTAAGACGTTAGGGACGTTCTCCGCGTTATCTACCTCACCTAGAAGGTTCGTTACTACCCTAATTCCCTATGAGATAGTGCTAGCTATCTATCCTACTCGCTTTTAGTCCTTATCTATTGTGCTAATAATATCTTTCTATAGTAACTAGAGCTATTTATTCTACTTCTCTAGCGACCCGAAAGCCCCCCCCCTACTAAATCGAGCACTCCGCCTAGTATACGCTCTGCTATAGTAGACTCCCGCTGCGCGTCTATCTCTACTCCTCTTACTATAGCACCTAAGAGGTATTCGACGCCGCGCCTAATATCTAGTGCTTTGGGGAATAGTATTATAATAGTTAGGACGTCCCCGGCTGCCGTTCTCACTGCTATGCCTATGCTGCTGACTTGCTGCCCTAACACGTCGCTCGCCCGTGCCGGGAGATATTATATCGACGCCTCGGCCGTTTAGCTAACGAACCTAGTAACTAATATAGATACGCAGTCAATAATAGCAAAAATAATTAGCAGTATAGTTATTAACGCTACTAGCTATGCTAGCAGCTAGCTAATTAGTGGCTAGATCTTATAGAGAATATCCTTCACAAAGTTCCAGGCTGCCTTCGCGAATGTCTTTAATGGTTCAACGACGGCTAGGAGTTCGGCTTATGCCGCTAAGATTCCTATAGCGGCGGTGTCCTCCGGCGTCGAGGCTAGTGCTAGTGCGGCCAATTCAATTGGATCTGCTGCTGTGACTATCGGTACTGCGTTAGCTAGCGCATCGCCTTAAGGGATCGACGCTAATTACAGAGGCGGTTGGGCATATCGCTAGTCCTCTCTAGGGATCTATTGGCGTCCTGCTTCCCGTCCTACGGGCTCGACGCTATATCGAGATTGCTATTAATAGCGTTCCTTATCTCTCTCACGTTATCTCTCTTGCTCTTATAACTAACGTATCTTCTCTTTTGCCGCTACCCTCGCTAAGGAAGCATTAACCTGCTTAGGCATTATTCTTAATATGTTCTAGTATAGTCTCGAGGGTAAAGAAGCTCTCACGATGCCTTATAGTAACGTGCTATTTCTACGAGTTAATTAGTAGTAAAGGGGGAAATCCTTAGGTTTTATATAACATCGCTAGGTTTTCATATTAACTTTCCTTAGCTATTACGTTTAAGCCTATCTCAACCTCGCCTGCCTACACGCCGGGTCGCCGCCCTCATTCATTATTATTAACACAAATACCACCGAGGAGATTATCAGCAGGACTAACCGCTATCTCCCTCTCTATCGATATGTAATCTGCTTCGAGATGGGTCCGTAATAACAGACTAGTGACCACGGCATTGTTACGCACGGCTTGAAATAACAGGCCATCTGCGTGAAAGCCCAATGTAGGCGAAGGTACCGCTGGCGGCGCAAATGACAATCGAGCGGTCGCCTGTGCCTTTGTTGCTGCATTGGTCCTTTCGCCTATCTGGCGGTCTGGCCGCCTAGCCGCAGTACCTTCTAGTTGTGCCTTCTTTATGCTGTGTCGGCCTTGGTACTTTAAAGCTATGGCAGCAGCATGTTATTGTGATGCCCTTAAGCATCTAACCCACGGATCCGGGCCAACATTAATCCGTCGCGTCGGTCTCTATATAAAAGATCCTTCACGTTAGACTCTAACTACGAGGAATACAAGCTGTTTTATTCACATAGATGCCATACGTACGTTATACTTAGTTTATAACATATATGAGAAAAGATAAAACCGCTGAGGCTTCCCCTAAAAGATAGAAAAATAATTATTTTATAACTTGCAAAATAGTATATCTGTCTTGAGGTAGGCTTAAGGTGTGTGTTATAGACTAGTGCTGACGCTGCACGGACTGTGTGGTGCTAGTGTTATAAAGAAGGTAGTGCCACGCGGACCATGTGGTGCTGGTGCCATAAAAGAAAGTAGTGCCGACACCACATGTGTGGTATTAGCACTACATAAACATACAGGTAGTGCCACACAGACTATAGAAAAGGTAGCACGCTCCGGAAGATCTTTAGTTAGAAATCCGAAAAATGCCAGTCGCACCTACCTCATTATCTTGCTTTTTCTATAGCTGCATACCTTTTAACTTCCCATTTTCATTAACTGCCACTTTCTAACACCCACGTGCACTAAGCGACTGCTGCTTCTGAAATAGCGCCTGATACTCTTCTAACCTTTAGCGTCGCTACGTCATTTCCGCTATAGCACCTATCGCTAAATATGCTCCAAGAAACGCTAGACGAGTTTAATTCGCTAGCCGACCCCGATGACGACGAGCAGCAGAAGGTTAAGAGACGCGACTGTATCCTCTCGCTATAGGCGAAGCTCTAGTCCGAGTTCGACGTAGCGGCTGCTAACGACCGGGGTAACCACGAATTGAACGGTAGCTTTGCCCTCTTCGCGCTACGCTGAATTAATTGCAACCTCCTCGCTTTTATCCTTAACGAAACCCTATCCGAAGCCCTCGCTAGTCTCGCCGCCTGTATCTCTAACGAAGTTAGCTACTGCATACAAGCGAACCTTAACCGCTACGCTATCTCCAAGAGCACCTTCCTCTTCCTCTTCGATATTATAATTACCGTTAGCCGTGCGGTTCACGATGCTCTAAAGCTCCTCTACGACTGCCGACCCGATCTCGATATCGTCGCCGTCGCCTAAGCCTTCGAGGCTACCAAAGCAATACACACCATCCGCGGCAAAACCACTGCGAAGAAGCCCGTTGATCGTTTCAAGAAGGCTATCTCTTCCTTAGACCCCACTACCTGGCGTAGGCCAGCCGCGAGGACCAGCGTTAATTCGAGGGCTAGCTCGGTAGTCCTAGCTAATGAAAACACTAATAAGCAGCACTATACCTAGACCGTTAATAACCAGGCTATTAACTGCCGTGGTGATTCACCGAGTCCTAGCGCCGATACCAATAACGACCCCGAAGATAATTACGGGAACGAGATACCCCTTAGCGGTAGTGCCTCGGACCGCGACATAGATAACATCGATTCCGACGACGAGGACCGTATCGCTAGACCCTTAATCGTCCGTCGCAGGAGGAGATAGCAGGTATTCGCTAAGCCCGACCTGTCCACTATCATTGAAGTATCAACCACACACGCCGCCTCGGGCGTGTTTAGCAACGAAAGTGCGCGCCACCTTGGGAAGTCCCCTATTAATATAATTAGCATAGATAGCGTTACTATCCGCAAGCCATATCGATATCCGATCGCAGATATTATAGACTCTCCGAGAGCTCCGAAGCGTCCTAGACTTGACACGTCTTTCGACGTCGATAGTAGTTTTAAATTCGCAAGACACGTTCTAGCTCCTGCACCATAAGACCATACAGCTAGTCTAGAATATCCGCGACAAATCCAGCGTGCACGTAGTATACCGCTCAGCGATCTATCCTTTAACTAATCAAGCGGCTTGTTTAGATCCCCCTAAGACAACGGTCTAGCCGATGCCTTATTAGGCGATCTCGGGCACGGCTTGTCTAGCTATCTTTCACCGCTCGCTACTACTAACCCGTTAGATTCAGTGGCTTCGCCAGTCCTGGAGTCTCCTAGCATTACACGACCGTAGGAATCTACTGTGATAGAGGCACCGCTTCCGGAGCGCATGCCAGCTATAGAAAGCACCGCCTGGTTACCTAGCGCTGAAATCCTCAGCTATCTGGACATGGTCGCAGCGTCTTGCGGAGATTATTCCTAGCTAGTAGTAGACTCCCTAGTCACGAGGGGGGCTGCACCACTTAACGAGCCGACGTTTAGGCGCCTATCACATTCCACTATCAACATCCTGCCCTTGTTCTTGGGAGGGAATCATTAGGCTCTTGCAACTCTGCGCCGCTACGGACCGCGTGTTAAGGCTAACTATTACAACTCGCTAAAGGCACCTGCGCACGCCGAGGAGGCGAAGAGACAACTTACCGAATTCTGCCGGAATTATCTGCCCGACTCCAAGTTCCTTCCAGGCTTCGTGGCTAGCATTCCATGCGCCTAGCAGGATAACGGGCACGACTGCGGTGTTTTCGTTATCGCATTTATAGTGCATCTAGCTGCTTAGCGCACAGCCCCTACCGTGGACGCAAGACTATGGAGAGCTCTTATTAGTATTATGAACAATATGTAGAAGAGGGAAGCAGAGGAGCTGCCGTCGGCGGAGGATCGTCTGCGACTTTTCTTTCGGTTAAAGTATCTTAACCACGAGAAACTAGCCCTCCCACGCTCGTCGATCCTATAACTAGAGCTAGCACCTGCTAAGGCTAGTTCGTCTAAGGCTTACGACTTCGTCGATCGTGTCGTGGCGTGGCGTGGACAGGTAGAGCAAGATATCGCGAGAAGGTCCAAGGAGCTAATCCCGGCGTGGACCGCGGCCTATTAACACCTCGCGCGCACAGCATTAGTGCTGGATTGTCTCCGCACTATATTAGCTACTATATTGCGTGCTGCTAAAGACGCGGCCAAGCAGAAGAAGGACGAGCACAACCGGTATGCGCAGCTTCCTATCCTAAACCAGAAGAATGCCGGTGTATCCCAAGAGAGCAGGCAGGCAGGTCCACGAAGAGGAACTAACTTATAGACGTTATAGTCTGAGATATATCGCGCCGAGCAGCAGGCCAAAAGATTATATATATACGCAGGAGTTTGGAATTTCCTCGCTGTGTTGTTAAAGGAGGCGTCTGCAAACGTGGAGGAGCGCCTAGAAAAGGCGCTAGCTGGCTAAAACTGAGATATATTGTAATAAGTGACGACTTTAACGTTATAGGCTTGCATTATATAGGCGCCGGGAGTTAGACGCGAGCTAAGTCCCC